>CAUDMG010003965.1:1695000-1697500 GCA_958450375.1 Homarus gammarus
TTCATCTGCTATATTGATTTACCTGTATTCTATTTACCTTAATGATGAAGAACTAACCAGAAAAAAAAATGCCCTGAAAACCTAGTATGATGATAATGTCTCTGAAGTATAAGTATGAACAGAAATTCAGAAAACGGCATTCAGAAACAAGACTGAGGAACAACTGTGAAAAGAAGCTCTGAGAAATAGCTGTGAGAAACAGGTTCGAGATCTTAAGAAGTCGTTCTGAGAAACAATCCGATACGATGCAGCTTTGAGAAGCTCATTAAGGTAATCCGTAGTCCAACACTTTGACAGTTATATTGGTGTAAAGAACAGCTCCTCAGACGTGTTGTGACCTCCGCTGGGGCAGCTTTGTCTCACGAGGGATCGATGTTACTTGTCTTCTCTACATGATATTCTTCCTTTGCACTACCTGGGTCTTGGTACTCTGGATACCATGAACACATACCATGTCTTGTACAAACAATTATAATCTAACGGTCAGCTGGCAGCAGGAATTTGTCCCAGGATAGGTCAAGTCATTCAGGTCAAGCCTGTTGCAGGAACACAGTCGAAAGTAAAAAAAAAAAAATACGCCAAAGACAGTCACCATCACAATTATAGTTTTCCAGTTTGACTTGAGAGAACACGTCGTTTACACCCGATTACCTCACTGATAGCTGTTCCTGAGACTGACAAATGCGAATGTCCTGCTCTGTTGACTCTACTCTCTTTCAGTCATGCACGACAGGCTCCACATGTTACCTTCAGTGCAATACAGAGGTACACACAGCTTTTTTTTCTCCTACTATTCAAACAGAAATGTGTTTCATAAATTCGAACTTTTTCTGCTCTTTTAAAACTCCTTCGTTTGGTCATGGTTGGATTTTAAGCCGATTTATTTTTACTGTGAGTCGGGTGTGAGAACTGATCGTGTTAATGGAGTTCTTGTGTCTTCTGGAATTATGAAAGACGATCGTAAGTTATCCGGGTTAAGTCAACGTATTTTTAGCTACATTGATATATATGAAAAATTATATTAGAATATTCAGAAACCCTTTTTCCTTACTTAGAATAACCAAACGCTCTATATCTATCTATCTATCTATCTATCAATCTATCTATCAATCTATCTATCTATCTATCTAATCTTCACGTCTCCCATCTTCATATCTTCATAAACACATCAATTCCTCAAACTGTAAAATTAACTATCCCTTGACAGCTCAGTGGACTACTCTGCCCTGCCCTGCCTTGGGAATGAAACAGTTGACCCACTTGACTCCCTTGAACACAGCACCTGATATCCACACGTTATAAATAGACTAATACCCTGTAGTAATGTAGTATAACACAGTCTCGGTTCTCCATCATCGTAAAATTCTGTCATGACTCGAGCTTTGAGAATTAAGACTGATCCGGCCAAGAAATATATACTTCCAACCTCCTTCACTTAATGTAACCTGATGCAATTTTCCTCGTGTTTTCTGTAAACATAAACGATGACGCGTCTCTTATAGCACACACATGACAAAATCAAATGTGTACAGATCAAATGTTTGGTCGTTATGGAGTTGTAAATAAGAGTCAATTAGGGTGATTAAGATTTGACTAGTCCAGGTGTATTTTCTCTAATAGCTCATATTACGCTGAATTACGCCCCATTGAAGTCATTTCCCAATTTACTGTTGTTTACTCTCGAATTATGAATCACTGGAAATTTTGTATTTAAAGAAGACAAATTGTAATTTCATTTTTTACATGATATTAATATTTTTACTTTTTTATGAATTTTATTAACTTCAGTATACAAAAATAGTACTAGGGCGGGCACACACACACACACACACACACACACACACACACACACACACACACACACACACACACACACATCAACACACACCTTCAACTCAAAACACGCCTAAGCTCCTTGTCTCCATCACCAGTTGCTGTAAAAAGTGACCAAGAGCATTAGCTAAAAACCACAAAGAATATTAAGTGTACATATAAATTCTTCCATTTATGCACTGTAAAATATTACCAGAGCAATTACTCCTAATTAGGTGTTGGTAGTGGCATCGTTAGATATATACGTAGCAACTGGAGAAATAGAACTCAGATGGAAGCCCCTCGAAATCGAGGATGGACGGCCCAAGGGCCACCTAGGCGTGAATAGGTTCAAGGTGTAGAAGCTGTTGCCAACACAACAACCACACACTAAGTTAACGAGCTGCTGCATGACCCAGTGTCACGGAATAGTCCGAGAAGACCGGACAACTCGCTCACTGCACTGGCTAACCATTACCCCGGAACAGGATCTGCAAATCGATTAACATCCAGGTCCCCAATTACTGCTGGGCAGACAGAGGCGAATGGCGTAAGATACTTGCCCATAGTTTCACCCTGCCCGGGGAATGTACCCGGGTCCATTCGCTTGATAGGCGAGACTGCTGACCATTACACTACAGGTCGCCCCTATGCATACATACATACATACATACAGCCCGCTTTACGA
>CAUDMG010003965.1:1702500-1740000 GCA_958450375.1 Homarus gammarus
GAGTGATTTATGTTAACCAAGAAAGTTCGTGCTGGTGAAGGTGATAGTGGTGTGTGTGGGGTTAACTGGCTCTATACATTATCTAACTTAAAGCACAGGTATTGTCGTTGTCAGTAATTTCAAGGTTTGCAAAGAATTCTGGCAACCTTTGTAATCACTTCCTAGAACAACTCAATATACTGTATATGTTTCTAATTTTTTTCTCAATATGTTTTCCTTTGTTCTTGTGTGAACTCTGGGGACCCAAACAGGAGCTGATGTATTCTAGTTAAGACCAAATATATGTTCACTGTAAATAATGTATCGTCTGAGAAAATGAACAATTTCTTATGATAAATGATGAACATTACTCGTCACCTTAGTAGCTATATGTTCAACAAGAGAAGGCCATTCAGGTGTTGAGTTCTTATGGGGTCTCGGTAAGTAGAATTGACCAACAGGGGAGCATTACACACGGTCATCATGAATGGGTCTATTAATCACCTCAAAGGACAAATAAACGTATGGTAACATTTCTGAGAGTTTGAGATCACACCTCGATTTATCTTCCTCTCTAAACTTAACGAAGATGAGTTGAATATTAAACTTTGGAACATTACTGGTGATACGAGACTTAATAGACTGAATGGAAAAGAGTAATCCAACACGTTCCTCTTCCGTATTCTGAGTTCAAGACTCCTTTATCCTTATTCTCATTCTATTATAGTTTAGATTCATAATTAAGACTTTATGATACTCTTAGTTTACTATAACAATTTGTGTCGCCACTCCATACACACTTGTGGACCCCTGATAAACTGTGGTATCTGGTTTAGTATAAATATTGATGTATGAAAGACTAATAAATATGTCCTTTACCTGAGATCAACCTCATTATAAGGTAGATATACGTGTGTGCGTTCTTGTATATGTGTATGCTTGTATTTGTGTGTGTGTGTGTATGTGAATTGAAGGTATGTGTTATGTATAACCCCCAAGCAACACCATACAACTTGGGTTACATCAGAACACCATCAAAGATCCTGGGAGGGGAAGGGGAGGTATTCTCGTGTGGCTCACCTGATCATCAACACGCGACAGTGAATCACAGTAGTGTAGGTGCCAGAAGGCCCCCCCCCTCCCCCCCCCACCAAACAAACCAACAGTCTTATACACAATAACACCCCCCTTCCCCCCCCCCCCAAAAAAAAACAACACATTAGGAGAAATAATTACAATATTCCTGAATGTAGGACCAGTTTTTTCCCTCCTCTCTTTCAATTTCAAGTTAATCTGATTTAATATACCATAGAAACTAATATATTTCTTCCTTATCCCTATTATTTCTATTTCGAATCTAGTGGTTAGTTGTGGTGGTTTTTATCAGATCTCGAATATCATTTTCTTTCCTTACTTTCACTTCTCGTTTTCCGTCAATTTAAACAACTGTCGCTTCTAGGAGTCAGTACGAGTGTTGTTGGTAAAACTGTTCATGTGGTATTATAATCAGGCTAACTGGGACGGACTTCAGGGACACATATTTCTCTTGTGTTGAGCCTTCCTGTCTTTCCAATGATTCCTGTACCTCAGCTCGAAGGAATGATGAAAAAGCCCAATCAAAGAAACAAATCCTATCAGCCCACAAGAACACCCAACATGCATGTGATCCTACTAAAGTGATTACGTATGTATGCAAATCCGTTAGTTTGTTTAAATAAATCTTTCATCTGTTGAATAATAACATACTACTCGGGGGTGAAATTTACTTAATTCAAGTTTTAAATTCAGTAGCTCTTGATTTATTCCTTCCTTTCAACTCTCCGAATGGGTCAGTGACACAGATTCTCAGACGTAAGGCAATAATTTCCACCTCTTGAGATCGTCCCTACCGGAGGATGAGTCGGTGATTCACTAAATGAATCTGAAAGCAACGAATCGATGCTCACAATGAAAATTAAAATGATGCCAGAACAGTTATGAATATCTTCAAAATCTGAAAAAAGGTTCAAAATTTCTATGGGACGCACTTAATTGTCCTAAAAACCCAAAGAGACCCTTAGCGATTTCTCCTCTTCTGACTAAATCTTCACACTGTCTCCTTCTTCTTCTGTTTCTCCCCTCAAGCTGTCTCTCATCTAATTCCAAAGAGACATATTAATTCTAAATCCTTAAATTTTCTCACAATAACCCTCACCTCAGAAGGGAACCAAAAAGACATATTCTGAGACATCTTAAAAAATAACATACAACTCATCGGATGGCAATATGGCTTTCCCAGTAAGCAATCAACATTTAACCTTCTGTCATTCCCGTACAATGATATCCAAGACCCAAATGACTTTCCTGGTGAAATCCTCGAAGCAGCTCATCCTCAATCTAGAAATATGAAAGACATTTACATCGATCTATAATAAAAACACAATTCCTTTTTCAGTGTTTTCCTTCACAGTCTTACAACTTTCATTAATAATTCCGTTTCTATCTGATCCTAACGTATAGTTATGGACGTACCTTCTATTTAATTTAGACTTCCCAGAGTAATTTTATCTCAGAGAAAAACTAACTCCGGCGGTATCCAGGCAGGAGTTAGTAACATCTCAACTCTACGACATGATCTCAAATTTTCTGGTTCGTTTTACGCCATCAAGACCCTCGGTGGACCCTCGTCAATAATTGGTGTTCTGGACTTCTCTTGCGATTGCTGTATCCATTCTCGATAATTATTTCTACACTCATATGTCGGATTACTCCCCTCCCCCTGAGAGAGAGAGAAAATAATAATAATAATAATAATAATAATAATAATTAACGGTTTATTAAGAAAACATGGCAGCCCGAAGGCTGAAAATATACAATGAACAGAGATGACAAGTTACATATGGTGAAATCGGGGAGTGGGTCACTTGATTGACAAAATCTTTCAATACAGAAACATAAGAAACTATAGATCTGGTACTGTAGGAGCTGGTCTGTAGACATTCTTGTGACCTGCTGTCGGCACCAAGAGTCCTTCCCACTGTCTTGATGGCCGTTGTACCTGACTGCTAAGCCGCTACCTCACTACAGCTGCAGATGTACCACGTGGTCCGGGTAGGTCCTCCAGCTCACATAGGGTGTTGGAGATGCTTCTTGTTCCTCATATGATGTAGTTAGGAATTCATAGTTCCTCACCTGGGTGGAGTAGGGAGTCCTCACTTCTCTCCTGATGTAGTTTGGAGTGTTTCTTGGCTTCTCATCCAGTGTTGGGGGTGGCAAGTGTACCGCGGGGTGGGTGTGTCAGGTCAACATTGGCCGCTAGTACTGATTGTCACTCCAACAGTTGTTTCTTCCTTTCGAGTGAAAATTGTCACTTATGTATATCAGTTGTGGGTTGATGGTCAGTCTTTGCACTGTACTGTTGGTGGGAGGATGTTGATAAATCCAGATTGGAAGGAGGAGATGGGGAAGGGTAGGGCCCGACAAACGGGGCTGGCAGCTGTCTCCATGGTCAAGAGACCACGGGCAGCGCCGACTACACACGTCCTTACCCTATGAAGGCTGACGGAAGTGTGTATGAACATAACATGAGAACATAAGAATGGAGGAAACTGCAGCGGGCAGTCCCGTTTACACCCATTCCTATTGCTCATATAAGCATCCAACCTATGTTTGAAGCTATTCAGCGTATTCGAGTTAATGGTGATATTTGGTAACTTGTTCCATTTATCCACGACTCTTCCAAACCAGTGTTTACCTATTTCGCGCCTAAATCTAAATTTGTCTAATTTAAAACCACTGTTACGAGTTCGCTCCTCTGAAAAATGGCAGATGAAATTCAACGTGGACAAATGTAAAGTACTCAGTATAGGAGATGTAAACAGGGAAACCAGATACCAGATGAACAATGATGCCATAGAGAAATCCGACTGCGAGAGAGATTTAGGAGTAATGATAAGTAGGAACCTTAAGCCAAGTAAACAATGTGTTTTTGCTCGTAACAAGGCTAATAAAGTACTTGGGTTCATACAAAGGAGTGTTAGTTACAAGACTAGCGAGGTCATCCGAAAACTGTATCTTGCTCTTGTGAGACCACACCTGGATTATGCAGTTCAGTTCTGGCCACCGTATTACAGAATGGATATAGAATCATTGGAAAGAATTCAGAGGAGAATGACAAGACTAATCCCGGGCATTAGGAACCTTGAGTATAGAGACAGGTAAAAGCACCTTAATTTGCACTCCCTCGAGAGACGTAGAGCGAGGGGCGACCTGATAGAAGTGGAAGTCAGGGCTAAACAAAGGGGACATTACAAAGGTACTCAAACTATCCAACCAGGAGCGAACTGGTAACAATGGTTTTAATTTAGACAAATTTAGATTTAGGCGTGAAATAGGTAAACACTGGTTTGGAAAAAGAGTTGTGAATGAATGGAACACGTTGCCAAATATCATCATTAACTCGAATACGCTGAATAGCTTCAAACATAGGTTGGATGCTTATATGAGCAATTGGGATTGGGTGCAAACAGGACTGCCCAGTGTGGGCCAATAGGCCCGCTGCAGTTTCCTCCATTCTTATGTTCTTATGTTTTTAATAATATTTGTTCAATACAATAAAAAGGGCTGTACAGTACATAAATCAGGAGCTGTTTATTATTTTAACAAGAGATGGGATGGTGCTATTTTTATATCTATCAGTGCGGGCTCTTATGGGCTGAATTTTGTTGTAGTGGCGGACTGTGCGAGGTGGGCGGGGGACTGCCGGTGGCAGTAGGTGGAGATAACGAGGATGGTGCAGTAGTCCACTGCCAAACCCTGCAAGTGCGTGGTGGTGGAGGTCACTGAGGGATAGCATTTCCAGGGTGGAGAGAGCATTGTTGTAGCCGGAGTAGTCCGCGCCGAGCATGATTCTGCAGGCCCTCTTCCGTACCTTCTCTAGCTGACGTTGTTGGGTAGAGTTGAGAGAAGACGACCAGGCTGGTGACGCATACGTTAATTTAGGGAGAATAAATGCGTTGCAGATAGTCCTCAGCTCTGTCGTGGGTGCACCAAGTGACCTGAGTCGTCGTAGCATGTAGAGTTGGCTGCCTTGATAGTGTTGTTTACATGGGCCTTCCAGTCCAGTTTGTGGTCTATAGTTACACCCAGGAGTTTGGCAGACTGCACTAACTGGGGAGGATGGGCACCCACTGTAACCACAAGAGTGGTGGCGGTATTGAAGTGCATGACTACGGTTTGGGTGTGATTGATGGTGATCTTGTTCTCCGTAGTCCATGACTGTAGCCTGTCTAGGGTGCCTTGTGGTGATGAGAAGTCCGGTGAGGTGTTATACACCGTAACCCCCAAAGCGCAGTCATCCACATACTTACACCTGTGAGGAGTGTCCGATAGAGAGTCGTTGATCAGGATGAGGAAGCACAGTGGTCCCATCTTGGTCCCCTGGGGAACACCGCAGGTGAGGTGTTGGAATGTGGAGACCGAGCCCTGGTACCTGACTGCCTGACGACGCTCACTCAGGAAATCAGTGAGCCATGAGACCAGGCTGGTGGGCAGCCCTAGTGCAATGGCCTTGTTGATAACAGTGCAGTGATCAACAAGGTCAAAAGCTTTCCTGGAGTCAACAAGGGCAACGGCCAGTGATGTCTTATGTTTCTCCAGGTTTTTGTGCAAGAAATCCAGGAAACTAACTCAGCAGTGTGATATAGAGGAGGTCCTCATATTGCCAAATTGCTGTGGATCAATTGACTGATAAATACTAGCAAATGCCCATTCAAAAAGAAAGTCTTCATAGAGCAGACTGGGTATGGGGGTAATGGCAAGTGGCCTGAGGTCACTAGGGGACTGTGGAGTGTGTGTGTGTGTGTGTGTGTGTGTGTGGGAGGTGCGTTGAGTTTACAAATTTTATGAGTACAGAAAGGTAACATTTGATTACAGATAACTTATGATTACAAACATGAACTTCTGATTATAGAAAGGCATTGTTTGACTATTGCAAACTTGTGATTATAGACAGGTAACGTTTGATTTATAGACAGGTAACGTTTGATTATTGATAACTCGTGATTATAGACAGACAACTTACGATTACAAAGAAAAAAAATGTAAAGAATCGTTAACAGATGAATACATAAATTAATGGAGGGAAATTGAGAACAGAAATAATGGAAGAATTATAGGAGGGTTGAGGGAGAATCAAGAAAACAGGTAGAGAACAGGTATGTAATTAGAGAAGCCGGAGACACAAAAGCCAGGTAGGAATGAGTTGATCTGACCTCCACCAGTTGATTGTCGCCACACACACACACACACACTATTGACTCTCTGCCATGACACAATGGCCATCAGACTGATGATACCAAACAATATTTATAATTAGAGGTGTGTGTGTGTGTGTGTGTGTGTGTGTGTGTGTGCGCGCGCTCTATGACTCAGAACAGCTACCTGTCAAGTCTTTAAATTTAACCTTACCTGTGCCCTGAAGGTCTCTGGTCTAATATATCGTGACATTACGCGAGTTTGGGCGTTTAGTTTTCTTTTTCATGTAAAACAATTTAAACTCCTTATAAGTTAGAGATTTCATTTTGTTTCTCGCAGGTAATTTGGGTGACGACGACAGAGTTCTCAGCCAGTAATTTTAAAGCATTCGAGAAAATTGCCAAGACAAATCCTTAAGATATGAAGTTTAATGTGAGGTCTTTAAAAAGATAAGAACATTGTTTATACAGTTTTTATCAGCTAGTTTGCTCAAGGTGTTCTGTCATCGATAAAGCGATTGTGGTTTTATTTATCATAACTATATTTATGAATGCATTTATACACAAGTTACAGGAGTGAATTCTACATCAATATTTTATTTCCTAAAAATTGTGTTGTATATTGCAGACACAAGATGGACAGGTCTTTATGTGTCAGGGCCGAGTCATCACGTTTCTGATCGACGAGAAACACTTGAGTGAGGAGTGACGAGGTGACCTCAATTCACACTAACTGGGTGGGGGTCAAGTAGTGGGACGAGCTGACCAAGAGAGAACAAAGGTTAACAGCGTCTTTGTTAAACTCACTGCTATCTCATCACTGTTGTCTATACATTTCGAAGGAGCACTAGACTAACACGCTGTGGCTCTGATATAAGACATCTAACAATAACATCAAACGCGTCAAAACGGTTTATGTATTAGGTCAATCATTTTATATTAATCCCCAAGGTATTGTTTGTATCATCTTAGTTACTCTTTGACGCATATTTAGACCGAGATAATTCTCTCTATATCCTTCTGAAGGTTAATATTTCCTCACATACATTAAGACGTTAACAGAAAATAATCACCAGGATCAGGATAATATTTACGTATCCAAATCCAGCTTCAATATATAAAATATCTACGAGCAAAATTCGCACCTGAATGTAACTTTTAGAATGTGTATATATAAAAGAGAAGTATCGATGTTTCTTTCTTTTATTCTTTAACAATGTCGACATATATTTTGTAAGTGTTTCATGCAATAGAAATATGTAGATAGCAATTAACACTTAGATTTTCATGGACTCTCTCTCTCTCTCTCTCTCTCTCTCTCTCTCTCTCTCTCTCAGTATATATAACTTTCAGGGGGACATTTGTGTCATAAAAAATAATAGTTTTCATCTTTAAATCGATGTTTACACATTTAAATTACTTACGTAATTTCCCAAAAATTGGATTAACCCTCACATTAACAATAAAATCGTGATATTGAATGTTAAGAAAACATATTGTGTGGAAGCGGATTTTGTGACCGGGTGTATGTGGTGGCCTTGATGACTCTGTTGGGTTAGGTTAGGTGTGGTGGCCTTGATGACTCTGTTGGGTTAGGTTAGGTGTGGTGGCCTTGATGAATCTGTTGGGTTAGGTTAGGTGTGGTGGCCTTGATGACTCTGTTGGGTTAGGTTAGGTGTGGTGGCCTTGATGACTCTGTTGGGTTAGGTTAGGTGTGGTGGCCTTGATGACTCTGTTGGGTTAGGTTAGGTGTGGTGGCCTTGATGACTCTGTTGGGTTAGGTTAGGTGTGGTGGCCTTGATGACTCTGTTGGGTTAGGTTAGGTGTGGTGGCCTTGATGACTCTGTTGGGTTAGGTGTGGTGGCCTTGATGTACTCTGTTGGGTTAGGTTAGGTGTGGTGACCTTGATGACTCTGTTGGGTTAGGTTAGGTGTGGTGGCCTTGATGACTCTGTTGGGTTAGGTTAGGTGTGGTGGCCTTGATGACTCTGTTGGGTTAGGTTAGGTGTGGTGGCCTTGATGACTCTGTTGGGTTAGGTTAGGTGTGGTGGCCTTGATGACTCTGTTGGGTTAGGTTAGGTGTGGTGGCCTTGATGACTCTGTTGGGTTAGGTTAGGTGTGGTGGCCTTGATGACTCTGTTGGGTTAGGTTAGGTGTGGTGGCCTTGATGACTCTGTTGGGTTAGGTTAGGTGTGGTGGCCTTGATGACTCTGTTGGGTTAGGTTATGTGTGGTGGCCTTGATGACTCTGTTGGGTTAGGCTAGGTGTGGTGGCCTTGATGACTCTGTTGGGTTAGGTTAGGTGTGGTGGCCTTGATGACTCTGTTGGGTTAGGTTAGGTGTGGTGGCCTTGATGACTCTGTTGGGTTAGGTTAGGTGTGGTGGCCTTGATGACTCTGTTGGGTTAGGTTAGGTGTGGTGGCCTTGATGACTCTGTTGGGTTAGGTTAGGTGTGGTGGCCTTGATGACTCTGTTGGGTTAGGTTAGGTGTGGTGGCCTTGATGACTCTGTTGGGTTAGGTTATGTGTGGTGGCCTTGATGACTCTGTTGGGTTAGGTTAGGTGTGGTGGCCTGAGTACTGACGCTCTAGGCTAGAGGTAAATAATTCCTCGTTACCTCTGAAGTAATATATTCTGCACAAGCGTTGCTCATCCCTTCCCATCTGTGTAATTAAAAATATTGGGATTCTCATATTGCAGAAAAGTAATTCGTGGAAAGGCTGTTAGGCGAGTAGCGAACTATCTCACAAAATATATATTGGACAGTTTCAAAAATACATTCTGTGAAATGGGATTTTTAGCCATCTCAGGGTCTGGCTGATGGCGATGGAGGAGACAATAGTCCTGTTGATAGTGCAGGCTGTGCTGACGTCTGTATTGTGAAGGTGGTGGTAGTAGTAGTAGTAGTAGTAGTAGTGGTGGTAGTAGTAGTAGTAGTAGTAGTAGTAGTAGTAGTAGTAGTAGTAGTAGTGGTGGTGGTGGTGGTAGTAGTAGTAGTAGTGGTGGTGGTAGTAGTAGTAGTAGTAGTAGTAGTAGTAGTAGTAGTAGTTGAAAAACGTGGCCTCCAGCCTCCCCCAATAGCCACACCTTCGCCGCCATTTTATTACCTTAATATTAAATATCCTAATATATAAGTAGCTATCCTAGCTGTGTTGAGTTATTTGACCCGCAGATCTCTGCGGCATTCAGTGACTGTAGCCTCATAGTCAATATCTGCAGCTGTTGTCGGCTTTAGGGCCGAAGCTCTCGTTCCCCTGAGGCAGAGCAAAGCAGACCGAAGGAGAGAGAAGGACAGTAGACATCTCATCCAGGCTGTAACATAACTTCTGGGCTGCTGCTTCTGTTCGGAGAATACCTCAGCGAGTCTGGCGTAGAAACATCTTGCACTTGGTCCCATCCCACCAGAGGTTGCGAACACTAGAGGCGTGAAGCTACCTTGATCAACGTTCTGAATTCTCTCCCTATATGCCCTTCTCTTGTCGTTCTCGTTCCTCCAGTGTGCAGCATCGAGAGCTAGGTTACGGTGACATGCGGCCATGGGATAAGAAATCCTGATGTCGAAGAAAGCTCGCTGTCCCCGCGTCCAGAATCCTCGAGCACTGACGTCAACACGGGCTTCGTTAGATGTGTTTGAAGTCCTATGTTGGAAGATCTCACCGTCCAAAGGAAGGAGGGTCGGTTCTACCACGACATCCCGGCAGATTTCCTTCAACATATTTGCTGTGAGATCCCTTATGCCTCATGTATATGAAGCTCCCTTTCTTGCACACCATGGCGTGATCGCCGTCATAGGAAGAGCCACACACGCATTGGGAGGGCAAACCTTCCACTGGCCTACCGTACCTTAGAGCATTGGCATCTATAAATTCTTGTTTATTGAGACTGAAACCATTTGCCCTCATCGGTAACGTAGTTAACCAGTTCGAGGCGCCCACCTCCTGCGCTATAGCTACTTTTTTTTCAAACTCTCTGGAACTTTCAACAACAGTTGCTGCAACTTATCACTTTGGCTGTGCTGTCGTTCTATCGTAATGGACCTTCGAATCTTGATTACATTGCTGGTAGTAGTAGTAGTAGTAGTAGTGATTATGATAATGATGGTGATGGAAAGGTTAGTGATCACATTTGAGTTTTGATAGTATCGGTAGCAGTTATAGTGATGGTTAGTTGTGGTGACTGAGGAGGTGACGATACATCTAGAGTGTTGTGGTAATAGTGGTGGCTGCTTACCTAAGGCGTAGTATTCCTTGTGTTGTATCTACCGTCAGACCATAATATAGTGAATGGTGATGGAGGGTTGGTTACCATATTGACTGTAGACTAACTCAGTATACATTACTCTGGCTGGTTACAGTAAAAAAGAATGGGGCTTCAGCTTATCAAACAAACCTCCGTCATTTTAACTCTGAAATTAATTAAAACTTTGTTTCTCTGTAGAATTACATCTGAGTCCTAACTATATGTGATTTGATGTAGGGAAAGGTTTTATCTTAATGAGAAATATATGATACATATTTAACTGTGCTGTTGACTTAAGAAAATACGTCTCGGGAAGTTATTTAAATTTAAATTTCAGAATTAGTTTAAGAAACTTATAAGAAAATTTTCAATACAAGTGCAAGTCTAAGTGTAAAGTTTTATATATGTGCATCAACAAAATATATATAAAATACAGGTAGAAAAACCTCAGAAGCCTAACATAATATGTACACATTTGTGAAAGTAGAACACGTGTTCTTCCGCCCAAAATGCCTTATGTCAAAATTATGAGATTTGATGAAAATTTTATGGTTAAATCACCAGGAAATCTTCAGGTTTTATCGAAAGTGGACCAATACCGATATCGGCCAATCTGTTGAGGATGTCAATGTCTTTACATAACTCCAAGAGAGTCTGTAATCTCCCTCAAGAGTGACCGAACAAATCGATATAATAGCATTCACCGAAACATGGATAAACCTAGACTCACTTGAGTTACCTGTCGAATACCAAATTGCAGGTTACAAATTATTCCATACCGATAGGCAGATTAGGCAAGGAGGCGGAATAGCAATCTATGTCAGGGATAATCTGAAGTGTGAAATATATAAGGAAATAAAAACCGAACTGAATACAGAAACAATTTGGATAGAATTAATTGATGCTTGGGAAAAATTAATCACAGGAGTAATATATAGGCCTCCTAATCTTGATAGAGTTAATGAGCAACCTATTTGGGATGAAGTGCGCAGGGCTTCCATACATAGCAAAGTCTCTATAGGAGGCGACTTTAACTTTAGCCAAATAGATTGGACTGACCTTACGGGTAACTCAGAATCAGAGGATTTTCTTGAAACAATCCAGGACTGTTTCCTAAGCCAACATATAACCGAACCCACCCGGGGTAATAATATACTCGATTCAGTTCTGTCACACAGAGAAAACCTCATTAGCAATGACGAGGTAGGGAACGAACTTGGTTGCAGCGATCACAAAGAAATAAGATTCCAATTGGATTTTCAGGGCAGCCACAAGGGAAATCCACTGAAGTCCCAGATTTCAGAAGGGCAAACTTTGATAGTTTGAAGAGGCAGCTGAGAGAGGGGGTATCACGCTTGGGGGTGAATTACATGACCTCATATAAGGTGACCTCACACAATATACCCACAGAGGGCGACCTCACCTTACCTGGAGACCTGACGGTTGAGGATGACCTGATCACGAGATCTGACGTTGACGAGTTCCAGAAAAAAGTAAATAATGAATTACTTAATGCACAAAGTCAGAACATACCATACAGGAAACTCAGATCAGACAACAATGACCCTAAATGAATAAATAATTTTTTAAAGAATATTATTGGAAAAAGGAAGGCTATAGGTAGAAGGATAAATCGTAGTGAAGTTTCCCTCCGAAATTATTGTAAGGTATTGGCCGGTAGGGTTAAAACCGAGATAAGAACAGCAAAGAGGAATAATGAACTGAAGGTAGCAAGGGAGGCGAAGTCAAACCTCAAGGTATTCTATCAAATGTATCAAACTAAAACACGAGAAAAGATTGGACCAATGCAGTCAGATACCGGCGAGCTAACTGATAACGACGGAGAAATGAGCAATAATCTGAATAAATATTTTTCAACAGTTTTCACCACCGATAATTTAAACATGATACCCGAGGCACCGACTCTATACAGAGATGGTGATGAAAATAAATTAAGCGAGATAGCAGTGACTACTAACTATGTTAGTAAGCAAATAGACAAACTAAAGCCTAATAAGTCACCAGGTCCCGATGAGATATTTGCCAGAGTATTATAGGAATGTAAGGAAGAGCTTAGTATGCCCTTAGCAAAGTTGTTTAACATGTCCTTAAAAACGGGTGTAGTACCAGAATCCTGGAGGATAGCGAATGTAATACCGATTTTCAAGAAGGGAGATAGATCACTATTCTGGAACTACCGTCCAATCAGTCTAACATTAATTATAGGCAAATTACTGGAAGCAATTATTTCAAACTCTATTCGAAATCACCTGCAGAAGCACAAGTTGATCAATGATTCCCAACATAGCTTCACAAGCGGGCGTTCATGACTAACTAATCTATTAAAGAAAATTTCATCAGTTTTCGAATCGGTGGACGAGGGGCACAATTATGATGTGATATATATCGACTTAAGCAAAGCCCTTGACAGAGTCCCCCACGAAAGACTAATTAGAAAGTGGAGGCTCATTGCATTAAAGAAGATTTTCAAAAATGGATTAGTGCGTGGCTACAGGACGGGGAACATGGAGTGAGCATTAACGACATTAAATCCGATTGGAGCAACGTCACTAGTGGAGTTCTCCAAGGCTCAGTACTTGGACCATTATTTTTTATTATTTACATAAACGACATAGATATCGGCGTAGACAGCAACTTAAGTAAATTTGCCGATGACACTAAAATAGGGCGTGTAATTAAGTCTGACGAGGACTCCGCAAAACTACAGGAAGATCTAAAAAAAAAATTGAATGGTCTGAAAAAATGGCAGATGAAATTCAATGTGGATAAATACAAAGTACTCAGTATAGGAGATGTAATCATGGAAACCAGATACCAGATGAACAACGATGTTATTGTGAAATCCGATTGCGAGATAGATTTAGGAGTAATGATAAGTAGGAATCTTCAGCCAAGTAAACAATTTGTATTTCTTCGAAAGAAGGCTAATAAAGTACTTGGGTTCATGCAAAGGAGTATTAGTTAAAAGACTAGCGAGGTCATCCTAAAATTATATCTTGCGCCTGTAAGACCTCACTTGGATTACGCAGTTCAATTCTGGTCACCGTATTACAGAATGGATATAGAATCCTTTGAAAGAATTCAGAGGAGAATGACAAGACTAATCCCGGGCATTAGGAACCTTGAGTACAGAGACAGCTTAAGGCATCTTAATTTGCACTCCCTCGAGAGACGTAGAATGAGGGGCGATATGATCGAGGTGTACAAGTGGAAGTCAGGGCTAAGCAAAGGGGACATTACAAAGGTACTCAAACTATCCAACCAGGAGCGAACTCGTAACAATGGTTTTAAATTAAACAAATTTAGATTTAGGCACAAAATAGGTAAACATTGGTTTGGAAATAGAGTAGTGGACGAGTGGAATAAGTTACCAAATATCATCATTAACTCGAATGGATATATGAGCAATAGGGGTTGGGTGTAAATGGGACTGCCCAGTATGGGCCAATAGGCCCGCTGCAGTTTCCTCCATTCTTATGTTCTTACGTTCATATTCCGTCCACAGGAGAGACTGACCACAGGCGCGAGGCGACGGACTCATTTAGCGAGCATTTCTATAATCTAAAATTATAATGTGTTTTATAGGAATGGTATTACTTTGAAGCCTACATCTGCTCTCTCATAGTATTTTGTAAATTATCTCTGATTTTAAGAAAAAAATCAGGTGAAATATTTCATCAGACTTGTTACTTTCTGAGCGCCGAAGAGTATCGCCTTAATGATCTTTATACGAGAGAGTAAAATGAAAAGTCAAAATGAATGGCAAATACGGAGGGAATAATGGCTCTTCTTACTCTCAGTATAAATGAGTTTATAGACTTATTTAGGGCTTACAGTAGAGCTTTTCGTTAATCAGGTGCGTTAATAGTGAAGGGAACTGACAGGCATAAATCATATATCACCATACTGTACAGTGTAACGAGACTCTTATAATGTCTTGGTAACCCTATAGGGACTCCGCCTTATTTAACAACTTTTAACATAAAGTAACCTTCATGACGTTATAACCAACTTCCCGAAACTCCGGAAGTACAAGGTGACAGTCACAGCGTCATGACAACTTTTCATTGATTTCTTGTGAACTATGAGAGAAACTTTAAAGTATTTTATCAACTTGTCAAGGATATTTAATTCCCTGAGATCCACCTTCCCTGCACCACGGTTCTGTTCAGGAACTCGTCAGTGTAAAGTCACTGTAATCATCTTGGTTTTTCTGTTAAAATGTAAATGAAGTTCAGCATCTGGTAAATGTGTTGGCTCACCAAGTTTGTTATTCTGGTGACCTTCATCTTCACAGCCGGTCATTACGGTACCCGGAAAAATTGGCACCGCAAAAAATGGCACAGGAAAAAATGGCACCACAAAAAATGGCACAGGGAAAAATGGCACAATTTTCATACTAGGAAAAAATGGCAAAACAAATTTCACCTCGAGTTCACGAACCACAAATGAGCTCGGCAATTGAATGATGATGACCATGTCCAGGCAGTACATCTGCGTCGCATCCTTCCACGGTGCCCCCCAGAAATGTGGAACGATCATAAGGCAACGCTCAAGGATGCATCACGCACGAACAACCTTTGTGAGGGGTGGAACAACCGATACAGCAGGTCGGTTGGGCATCATCATCATCAGCCATTGTTAGTCCATGCATAATGGTTTATTAAATTCAGAAGATTTTTCCATAACTTAATTGATGGTATAGATGTGATCAGGTGTGGTATATCTTGGCTGGTTGGAGTCGAGTACAGCCACTTATTTTATTTGTAATTACTTTTGTAAAGAGCTTGTAAAGTACAGAGAGCATTCTTCCAGGCCTTTGTTACAGTATGGGTTTGTAAACATTTTGTACAGAGTCTTACTAGTTTACCTAATACAAAATCTCCTGCATCTTTGATCAAGTCAGCGGTTAAGCCATCTTCCCCTCCTGCTTTGCCCTTACTCATTCCTTTCAAAGCTTTCTTTACTTCATTTACTACCAGGTTGGTTGGGCACAGCCACCCAACTATCTGGCGTTCCATCCAGGGATACAAGAACCTCCAGACAAGGCTGAAGACCCTCTGCCAGGACCGCCAAGCTGGCCGCAAGTCAGTCCAAGAGTTTGTGCAAGACGTTGGCTATAGCTTTCGTTGGAAATCTTAAACAATAATATGCAATGTGACAATTTCAATTTTGCAATTCATTTATGTACGAGTTTTCATTAATGTACGGTAGAATGTTTTAGTTAATGGTAATAATGTTTTATGTTATGGCGTTGATATAACTCTAAGTAAGTTTCAGTAACAAACGTTATAAATTTTTAGCGAAAACATGGCAATAAAAATTAATATGCCATTTTTTCCTAGTCTGATGATTATGCCATTTTTTCCTGTGTCATATTTTCCTATTGCCATTTTTCCTATGCCATTTTCTCCTGTGCCATATTTTCCTACATTCGTCATTACTACACGTGAGCATTAAGTCCCTCCTATACAAAAAGGAAAAATAAAATAAAAGAAAAATAGTACCTACACCTCCTCTTATTACCGAAAATATAACCTCAGTTTAATACAGAAACATCAACAGTCAATATCAACGTCAAACATACAACAAAAACACCAAATATCACAACACTGTATTGGTAGAGAAACAACACTAATTACGGCTCCAGCGCGTAAACTCACCATCACCATTAGAAAATAAACACAACTGAGCTGACATTTTCGGGAACGGGTTGGGAATGGATAACTGTGTATTATGTAGACAACGCTGAGAGTTAGAAGCCGAGGCCTTAACTTTTTGTGTTAGGGTAATGAAAGATAAAGGATAGATGAATGTGTTTTAGGTAGTTAATGAGAGGACTGTAACTACCCCCTGCTGCCCGTGTTAATCTGGTAGACCTCCTATTAGAGCTAGAATGATGCGACTGACAACTCTACTATCTGTCAGGCTGTCAGTACCCCGTGTGAAGTTACTAGAAAGTCTACAATTTGTCAGGACCCCGTGTGTTAATACTAAAAGGTCGACTATTTATCAGGACCCCGTGTGATGTTACTAGAAAGTCGACTATTTGTCAGGACCCCGTGTGAAGTTACTAGAAAGTCTACAATTTGTCAGGACCCCGTGTGTTAATACTAGAAGGTCGACTATTTATCAGGACCCCGTGTGATGTTACAGGCAAGTATAGACTGCCTAACCCCCGTGTGATGATACAGAGAGCTCGAATATCTGTCAGAACCCCGAGTGATGCTGCTGGCTTTTTACGTATGCATGAGTTTCACCAAGACCTCAAAAGCTAAACGGAACTGTTGGAGTGAAATTTTGCCTACCCCCTGTTAGCTTTTCAATGCATTGCACCAAAGGTTAATCTTGAGTGCTTTATTAGATATGAAATAATATTTTTTTTTACATTATGTTATTATAAAGGTATTCTAGATATTAATGAATCGTTTATCCCTTATAATGGTGAGAAAAGAAAGCGAAGAAAGTGCAAAAACCTTCTTCATTTTGTAGTTAGATTGTGTGTGTGTGTGTGTGTGTGTGTGTACATCTAGACACCAAATACAATGAATAAATAAAATAAATAACACGAAAAGAAAGTAAAGAAAATAACCTCCTGGATTTTAAAAACGGTAAGATAGCCTGAAACATTAGAGAAAGGTTTGGTGAAAGAATTTTAGCGAAATGGGACATTCAGATGATAGCATCAAATGAGGCGCCCAGTTTAGATGCCTGTGAACGGAAATGTCTGCATGCGGGGCTGTGTGTGATGGTGATGATGGTGAGGGTGAAGGTGATGATGGCTATGGTAATAGTTTTCATGATACTGTGTGATGGTGAGGATGGTTGGTGTTGGTGATGATGGTGAGGGTAATGATGGAGATGATATAGGTGATGATTGCATTGGTGATGGTGATGATGATGATGATAGTGAAGATGCTGGCTGGTGCTAACTGTGCCGGTGGTGATGGTGATAGTGATGATAGTAATGGCTGCCGGTGATAAATGCTTATGGTGATCGTGTTATGGTGATGACTTTGGTGATAGTGACACCAAAGTTCACGAAACATCTTGGGAAAATGAAAATAAATTGTAGTTTTCTCGAATAATATTAATCCAACGTTAAGAAAAGGATAAATAAAATAACTGCCATATTTATCATTATTTTAGTCTAATTATCAAAATAAACTGATATTGTGTCATCATATTTTATTAAATTTACTTGAATAAATAAAATACAAATGCCTCTTACGCGTTTCTTTTTCTCAGTTTTACACCGAGAGGAAACAAGTCTTTAGAAGAGAAGCAATAACATTGGTAAAGGGAAATAGGTGTACCAATTTAATGCTAATGGAAATTGGTAAACGGTGGCTGAACTTTGACCCCCGCAAAAAGGTTGAAAATTTCGATAAATTCTTATTAATAGGAAGTAAATGTTCATGTTGAAAGGTGGTTAGGGTATTTCTTACTTGTTTCCTACGTCGTTGAGTGAGAGAGATAATAAGTGAGAGACCCTAGTGAGAGACACAGTATGCCAGTCTACCATACATAGCGAGAGACCCTAGTGAGAGACACAGTATGCCAGTCTACCATACATAGCGAGAGACCCTAGTGAGAGACACAGTAAGCCAGTCTACCATACATTGCGAGAGACCCTAGTGAGAGACACAGTATGCCAGTCTACCATACATAGTGAGAGGCCCTAGTGAGAGACACAGTATGCCAGTCTACCATACATAGTGAGAGGCCCTAGTGAGAGACACAGTAAGCCAGTCTACCATACATAGTGAGAGGCCCTAGTGAGAGACACAGTAAGCCAGTCTACCATACATTGCGAGAGACCCTAGTGAGAGACACAGTATGCCAGTCTACCATACATAGCGAGAGACCCTAGTGAGAGACACAGTATGCCAGTCTACCATACATTGTGAGAGACCCTAGTGAGAGACACAGTATGCCAGTCTACCATACATAGCGAGAGACCCTAGTGAGAGACACAGTATGCCAGTCTACCATACATTGTGAGAGACCCTAGTGAGAGACACAGTATGCCAGTCTACCATACATAGCGAGAGACCCTAGTGAGAGACACAGTATGCCAGTCTACCATACATAGTGAGAGACCCTAGTGAGAGACACAGTATGCCAGTCTACCATACATAGCGAGAGACCCTAGTGAGAGACACAGTATGCCAGTCTACCATACATAGCGAGAGGCCCTAGTGAGAGACACAGTAAGCCAGTCTACCATACATAGCGAGAGACCCTAGTGAGAGACACAGTATGCCAGTCTACCATACATTGTGAGAGACCCTAGTGAGAGACACAGTATGCCAGTCTACCATACATAGTGAGAGGCCCTAGTGAGAGACACAGTATGCCAGTCTACCATACATAGTGAGAGGCCCTAGTGAGAGACACAGTATGCCAGTCTACCATACATTGCGAGAGACCCTAGTGAGAGACACAGTATGCCAGTCTACCATACATAGCGAGAGACCCTAGTGAGAGACACAGTATGCCAGTCTACCATACATAGTGAGAGGCCCTAGTGAGAGACACAGTAAGCCAGTCTACCAAACATTGCGAGAGACCCTAGTGAGAGACACAGTATGCCAGTCTACCATACATAGTGAGAGGCCCTAGTGAGAGACACAGTATGCCAGTCTACCATACATAGTGAGAGACCCTAGTGAGAGACACAGTAAGCCAGTCTACCATACATAGTGAGAGGCCCTAGTGAGAGACACAGTATGCCAGTCTACCATACATAGTGAGAGGCCCTAGTGAGAGACACAGTATGCCAGTCTACCATACATAGTGAGAGACCCTAGTGAGAGACACAGTAAGCCAGTCTACCACACCATACTGAGAGAGACAATAGTGAGACATAATACATTTCCTGGGTAGAGATGAGTCCACCTATTTATCCCTGTGTGAGAGAGACACTATAGGTCAATTCTCTACCGGTGAGAGATAGATCACACCAGGTTTCTCCTTTTCAAAGACACCGTAAGCCAGTCTTCTACCCGAAAGAGATGCCGTTGGTCCCCGAGAGAGACACAAGCCCACCCCACATCCTCATCTCATAACCGGGAAGGAAGTGAGTTGAATCCTTTAGTTCCTAGTTTCCTTGTTTACATTTCATTAACCAAAACTCAAGACAAAAAGACAAGCGGTGGTGATGACGGGACGACACACAACATGGATGAAAGACGGGAGGGGTGGGAGGTGAAGGGTGGGAGGTGAAGGGTGGGATGTGAGGGGTGGGATGTGAGGGGTGGGAGGTGAAGGGTGGGAGGTTAAGGGTGGGAGGTGAGGGGTGGGAGGTGAAGGGTGGGAGGTGAGGAGTGGGAGGTGAGGGGTGGGAGGTGAAGGGTGGGAGGTGAAGGGTGGGAGGTGAGGGGTGGGAGGTGAGGGGTGGGAGGTGAGGGGTGGGAGGTGAGGGGTGAGGGGTGGGAGGGGGACTATGAGGACGTGCCAGCCTCCCCCTCTCGCTGGGACAAAAGAAAGAACTCTTAATTACATGAACATTCTCTTACATGATACGAAAATAAACTAGAGCCCGTAGGTCAAGCTGTGTTTCCTGATGTAGTTAATGTTGTCTTCTGTCAATAACACGACCCAGTTAACACGAAAAAAGGTGAAGATCTGACCTAAGAATTACAAGACTGAACTATATTGTAATTATGACAAACATGACAAAAATTTAAAAGACAAATGCAACAAAAAAAAATAACGAAAATGACAAGTGACGGAAACTTACAACAAATATAAGAACAATTAAATAAACTTTAGTTAAAGAATACAAAGTTATGAAAAGAAGCGGGAAAGCTGGGAGGATGAAGTGGTGGAGGAGCCTGGGAGAACGGAGTAGGAGGAGGACTGAGCAATAGAGGGGGGCGAGGAGTGACGAGGTAGGAGGGGAGGTTAGGAGGACGAGGTAGAAAGACTAGGCAGAAAGGGAGGACGGGACGGGGTGTTGAGGGAGCAGTCAGTGGGGGGTGTCAGGAGCTGCCTCGTCAACGCTGCACCAATAACTCCGCCAAACACTGACAAATATTTCATTACTTGTTCCAGCGCTTCCCTCCCTCCCGCCCTCTCTCTCTCTCTCTCTCTCTCTCTCTCTCTCTCTCTGTCTAATGCACACACACACACACACAGTGCTTGGTGGTGGAGGTCACTGAGGGATGGCATTTCCAGGGTGGAGAGAGCGTTGGTGTAGCCGGAGTAGTCTGCTCCGAGCATGATTCTGCAGGCCCTTTTCTGTACCTTCTCTAGCTGACGTTGTTGGGTGGAGTTGAGAGAAGACGACCAGGCTGGTGACGCATACGTTAGTTTGGGGAGAATAAAGGCGTTGTAGATGGTCCTCAGCTCTGGCGTGGGGGTCACTTGGGACCTCGCGCAGTCTGCCACTACAACAAAATTCAGCCCATAAGAGCCCGCACCGATAGATATAAGAACAGCACCATCCCATCTATTGTTAAAATAATAAACAACTCCTGATTTATGTACTGTACAGCCCTGTAAATATATTCAATGCATATTATATCATTATGTCTAAATCAAATGTAAGTCTGTATATTTTCAGCCACCGGTTGCAACTCTATTAATAAACCGTTTATTATTATTATAATTATTATTATTATTACTATTATTACACACACACACACACACTTACAGAGATAAGGGATGTAAGTGGGTGATGAGGCAACTGCTGTTGGAAGATGATGCTGTTCTTGTGGATGGTACAGAAAAAACACAAAATATATTTAATGAATTTGGAAGAGTTTGTTGATGGAAAAATCTATAGTAAGCGGAGAAGAATAAATTAATTTTAGCTTGAAAGGAAATAGAATGGAGGAAGTGAGGTGTGGTGAGAGAATGTGTGGGAAAGAAACAAAGGGATATGAAAGGGACACGTGGAGAAGATGAAGGAAATAAAAACAAAATAAAATAAAAATCCCTTAGTGATGAACAATAGAATTAAGTCAACGAAGATAAAGATAAAGGATGTGGAGGAAAATAGTAAAGACGAATTAACAAAAATGAACTAAAATAAAAAAAAACTATGAACGTGAAAGTAGAAAAGCGGATTGACTGATCACTTTTAACTTAGGTGGTGTGAAAACATACAGAGGAAATGAGGAATAAACGACTGAATAAAGAGAGTAATTAATTCAAATGTAAATGGTATTAGAGAGAGAGGAAGACAAAGAAGGAGGAGGAAGAATGAATGAAGAAGGGAAGAAGGGAAGTTGGAGAGAGTGGGGAGGGAAGCAGTGTGCGTGTATATGGTGGTAAAGTCAATGAGGTCGAATGATTTATGGGTGTGTGTGTGTGTGTGTGTGTGTGTGTATCGTATACAAGGTCTCTAAGTCACTGGGTATATACTCGTACGCCAAGAAGCTCATCCTCACAACTACCAGAACTATTTACCCTAATGAAGAATTTACCCAGAAATCAACTTCAAAAACACAATACCTCACACTGTATAGTAATAAGGATTGTCTGTGAAGCAAAACTGAAGAAAATATGTCCAAGTGTTTTTTGTCAAGTTGTCTGGAAATGATGATCCGTTAACCCCATAAAAATATATGGTGACCAAAATTCAGTAACAAAACAAACTTGTGTGAACTGGGTAAGCTTCACAGAAAATTCAGACCTAATTTCTAGACGATCGGTTCTGAAGGGAAAAAATGACGAGATTGTAATTTTTTGAATTATATGAAACTGAAGCTAACAAAGAAGAAATGGAAGAGGAAAAGGAAGAAATAATCTTGACATATACATCATGCGTCCCTCACAGCAGGTTGGGGGAGGGGGAGGCGGTGGGCATGATAAGTTATAGTCATTCTTTATCCGTGACACAAAACCCTTCTCTGGTCTCCGTCTCACTTGTAATATTAACTTTAATTTCAAATGTTCTCAAAATTTTTATAGATTCTGTTTATAAAAAATATTCAATCGATGCTTATTTTGTCTACCTGTGTTTGTCTGTCGATATAAGTATTTTACAGCAGTGATATATCCTACAGATCTTATATACAGGTTTGTTGAGAAGTATGACACCCACTGCCCTGTACCACCAACAACTCGGGTAAGGCAGATCTAACACTAAGACACTCGGTATTATGTGACTTCCGTGAATAATAATCAGAAGCAATCGATGTTTCTAAAGGCAGGGTAAAAGAGAGAGAGAGAGAGAGAGAGAGAGAGAGAGAGAGAGAGAGAGAGAGAGAGAGAGAGAGAGAGAGAGAGAGAGAGAGAGAGGATAAAACAAAATAAAAAGTTTCATCTGATATATAAAGGCAAAGACATATCACTACATGTAAATATTAATTATTAACTAAATAAATTAGTAGACAAGACAAGACAAGACAAGACAAGACAAGACAAGACGGTCACTTAGTCGCATACACGCACACTACACTTAATCTGTCAGCCGTAAACTTGGTGAGCAAACTGAACAATTATGAATGAGTGGAGCATCGAGTGTTGATTCACTTGTCTTCGTCAACGTTAAGTAGAAATAAATGTACCGAAGTTTCTTATGAGCATCAGCGACTCTCATCCAGGACACTGAGTTTGGACTAGAGTATGATAGATAGATAGCGAGACTCATCTATCCTTAAATTATATACGCGTCGATATATAACTAACGTATATATCATTACAAAATATTTACATACAATTAAGATAACCTATAACGTAGGTATATAAAACAGTAAAACAGACAGACAGACAGACAGACAGACAGACAGACAGACAGACAGGCAGACAGATAGATAGATAGATTAGCCAATAATATAAATGGACAGGTACAGAACAGCAAGAAAAGACACACTGACATACGCTAGAAATTCTCAGGTGTGTTCATAAACAATAAAAAGGTCGTGTGTGTGTGTTTGGGTCCGTCTCTAGTCTCGTGTATGGGAGTTATAAATCACCCACCTACCTTATGGCTTACACCCCGTGACCCAATAAGGGTTAATGACCCTTTTTATCTCCCCTTTAAACAATTGATTTTTTTTTCTCCTGTGGTCGTCGTCTCCTGCTTCGATCGTTGAAATGGGTGTTCGTAGATTATAGAAAATTGAACTTTAGGAACAGGAAATAAATAGTAATGGATAAATAAGGAATAAGTAGATAGATGTAAAATAATCCTAAAAAAAATGAAGAAATTTAGGTTGGTACCTCTGTCAGTATCAATAAAAGTGTGTACATTTTGGTAAGGTTTGGTATCCTGTTCCTTCAATGGCCTCGGCACTATTGGTTACAAGTCATGACATCAAGAGGTATTACATTTACTAGGGAGAGGAAAAAGGCGAGATGCTCCAGGATTACTCCTCTGGAAAGGCTCAATGATTGGATTGAGGGGTCTAGATGCTGAAGCCCCATCCAAAATTCAATAACCTAACCTGAAAGTGATTGTAATTGCCTTCGGAAAAACTGATGTACACTACTGAGATAATCGTGTCATGTGTAAGGAATAAATGCAAATATGTATTAATATTTTATTGAATGAAACATAAGACGAATGTGAACCGTGTAGAGGGAGAGACACGTGAGTATATCCATAAGCTTGTCACTATCTCAAAATATATGATACAGAGATATTTTATGGATATTAACAATGATTTCCTTCAAAGAAACTTGATGGATTAGTAAACAGTTATTGGAATATTATCAAAATCGTAACTGAGTGAAACACAAACACGGGTGTAGAAACTTAATAAATTAAATGTTAAACTTATTAAATTATATAAAAATGTAAACATATGATAAATATAGTCAAATTAATATAAAAACAATATAAAATAAATATGAAATTAATAAATATAATTCTCAGTACATTCTTAAAATAATTCTACTAAATGAAGAGAATGACGAAATTAATAAAGTTATATATACTGTATATAACCCAGATTTATATACAAACCAAATCGATATATAAGTCAACTCTGAATATAATTCTTGTCATGGTGTCAAGCTGAAGGTAATGACACAACAGATACTGAAAGGAAGTCAATGGAAGATGGCTGCTTGGAACACCATGAAGTGATTACAGATAACATGCAGATAAAAAAATACAAAAAAACTAAAGAAGATGATTAAGGAAAGAAAAATATGATTTGTAAGATAAAGAAAAGGCAAGGAATAAAAGTAAAGAGATATTTCCCATATACTTCTTAATTTCTTCCCAGGAAAAAAATTACTTTCTGCCCACCAATATATACAGTACCAGTTCACAGTTCAAATATTCATGTTATGCTCTTCCCCTAACTCTCCGAAACTAGCAGTAAAGTTGTGTCCCTTATGTTGTGAGACAAATTCAAAAGGCTGTTCTTATAGCGAGAAGGAAAATTTTTTAACTTTTGATATAGGAATTTTAGTTGAAAGTTTCTGTTTGTTAAATTGTGTGGAAGGTTCGTTTGTCATTTATTCAGTGTCTGATAACTTTAGCTAACTCCTCTGTCTATTAAACACACACACACACACACACACACACACACACACACACAAACACACACACACACACACACACAGTTCATTATCCTATTTAGTAAAACTTAATTGTAACAAACGATTAAAAAATATAAAATAAACCGAAAGAGACAAATCTGATGTATTACCTTAATGACTCGTAAGTTTATAGAATAATAACATAAATGTCATGGTCATTATTACTTTATTTTTGTGTTACCAGGCATTTAGCTCTCTGGTACATGTTGATGCGAATGTTCTGCTCGGGTTGAACAAATGTTACATCAACATTCTGTTCCGGATTAAAAAATAGGGGATTCATGGGTCATATTTTGCGCCAGAATAAATAAATGTTTGCCACATTAATTTAAATTATGACCAGCTCTTTTATAAACACGTGTGTGTGTGTGTGTGTGTGTGTGTGTGTTCGCATTGTGTGTGTATGTTCGCAGTGTGTGTGTGTGTGTGTGTGTGTGTGTGTGTGTGTGTGTGTGTGTGTGTGTGCTCGCACACAGGGTAGTGAAATGCGTCTATTGTAGCAGATTATGTTAGTGTTAAGGAGGTGCAAGCACTGCTTTCTCCCTTTCGCTTTCAGCTACCGCAGCTGGCAAGCCCTTGTGGCGAACAGGGAAACAACTTGCATCCTCTTCTTCATTAAGGCTCCTGCTGTGCCTCCTTGTGGCAACACACGGCAACTAGGAGCCTCGTGGGCCCAGGCTAGACCAGCAAGGGATCTTGGAGTAGCAGTAGGCCCCAGAGGGACGGTGCATAGGCCCACTGGCATGTGGACACGTCCTGGCGCCTACCAACCATTGCTCCGCTGCCTTGCAGAATAAACTTGGTCTGTATAAGGCTACAGGAGTAAACCCCGAACAAAAAATTTGCGGTGGAGCCCCACATCAGGCAGACACGCTTACAGAGCTCCAACAAGACCCCAACGGCGGTATAGGTAGAAGAGGTGACCACCATGGGAACCCAACGACTACACCGGCGGACAAAGGCAATGCCTGATGCACAGGCTACTGAGGCAAAACCCAACAAACTGGGCTACCGGCAGTCCATTGCAACTCTCCCTCTCCCCAGTCGTTGCAACACTTACACCACTGGATCAGAAAAAGGAAGAGTTAAGATGTGTGGTTGCAGCCTGCGCTCCTGCCTCACCACATAAATCAACTCACACGAAGCCATCATCTAGCTCATCACACCTCTCATCATCATCAAAACCCCTATACCCCCAAAAGACCTATGGTGACAGACGAGTGGCGACGGGGACAGGCAGAGATGACTGCCGGGAGTCTCTAGTCACAACTCTGCACATGGGCGGCACAGATAAGATGGTCGTTTATGAACTGGGATTTAGGAAGCAGTGAAATCCGGACCTGTCCGTGCGACTGAGCAGCCCTTTCGAGGAGCCACTCTGCCCACCCCACAGGGGGAGGCGGGAAGAAAAGGTGCCCTAAACATATCCTGACTGGGCAACCACACTCAGTGAGGTCACCCTTCTGCAGTCGAAAGCAATCAATATCACAGATTCAAACAAAAATAAACTATACAATATCTTATGGTCGCTGCATGAAATGTCAGGACCCTTCTGGATACTGGGAAAAATTGGTGTCCTGAAAGAAGAACTGCCCTTGTGGCAAAAGAGCTGGCTAAGTATAACATTGACATAGCAGCCATTCGTGAGTCTCGGCTCCCAGATGACGATCAACTCATAGAACGGGGGTCTGGCTATAACTTCTTCTGGAATAGTAAGTCTGCTGCGGAGAAAAAAACAAATTTATGGAGTTGGCTTTGCCGTCCGCCAACGCATCCTACACAGGCTAACTGAAATGCCTAATGGGATCAACGAGCGCCTCATGACGCCCGAGTCCCACTGAATCACTCACGTCGTGCCTTCTTCATCAGTGCATACGCCCCAACACTGGATGCAGAGGATGACATCAAGGAGGCCTTTCACGCCAACCTCGACAGAGTGCTAACCTCTATCCCCAGAGAAGATAAGGTTTTACTCATTGGTCACTTCAGTGCCAGAGTTGGCATATATGCTGACATTTGGCAGGGAACCATAGGGAGAAATGGACTAGGCAAGTGTATTCCCGACGGCCTACTCCTCCTCAGCAAGTGTGCTGCACACATACTCACTATCACCAATACCTTGTTTAGGGAGGACGACAAGTTTAAAGGTTCGTGGCAACACCCACGGTCCAAACACTGTCATCTCATTCATCTCATTGACTACATCATTGTCAGAGAAAGAAATCGCCGAGATGTTCTCACCACCCGTGCCATGCGTGGCTCAGACCACTGTGACACTGATCATCGGCTCTTCAGAGCAAAGCTCTCACTTCACATCGCCCCAAAACGGCGAAGCAGCAGGACTCCAGAGAGGTTTTAACATTAAGCACCTGGAGGATCCAGAAGCAACACATGCTTTCAGAGAGCAGCTCGAACATGGGCTGATAAATAACCTGACAACAAACCTTCCAATTCCTAGTGCCATATGGGATATTCTCGACACTGTCATGACAAAAACCTGTAGAGACCCTCGGCCAGATCAGAAGAATACACCAGGACTCGTTTGACGAAAATGACCCGGCAATCAATGTACTCAACAATGATAAATGTGCTGCTCTAACTGACTGGCAGAACAACCCTCAGTCTTGGACCAAAGCTGATACTTTCCACAAGAAGAAAGCGGCGGCCCAGAAGGAACTTCACAATCTAAAGAACAACTGGTTTAAAAATAAAGCATTTGAAACACAAAAATTTTCAGATAAGCATAAGATGTGTGAATTTTTCAAATCCACTAAAACATTTTATGGGCCAATCACTCGTGGCGCAACCCCCCCTCCACTCATCCGACGGTAACTCCCTAATTAAAGACGATGAAGGCCTCCTTCAGAGCTGGAAAGAGCACTACCATTCACTGCTCAACCGAAACACCGATGTGGATCTCCTGACTACCCAGCAGGTCCCTCAGCATCCTTAGCTGATCCACCTCAGCTGTCCTCCATCCCTGGATGAGTTGGCTGCTGCCATCAAACAGATGAAAACTAACAAAGCCTCAGGGCCTGATGAAATCCCAGCCGAGGTGTATAAAGCAGGAGGACCTTTGCTTACCAGCCGTCTCCACTCTCTCCTGGAGAATATATGGAAAAAGGAGGAAATCCCATAAGCTTTTAACGACACTTCCATCGTCAATAGTTATAAAAACAAGGGGGACCGGTCCGACTGGGGCAACTACCATAAGATCTAGCTGCTGCCCAGAGCTGGCAAGATTATCGCCCGAGTCCTCCTAAACAGACTTCTTCCTGAGACGGAAAACTTCCTCCCAGAATCTCAATGTGGCATTAGACCATCACGTGGCACCACTGACATAATCCTTGCTGCTCGTCAGATACAGGAAAAGTGCAGAGAACAAAGTCGGGACCTGTACATGAATTTCATCGACCTAACCAAGGCGTTCGACTCGGTCAACAGGGAAGGCCTCTGGTGGACCCTCAGCCGTTTTGGCTGCCCACCAAAATTCATCGCCATTGTGAGGCAACTCCACAATGGCATAACGGGAGTGTCCTACACAATGGCACCCAGTCTGAGTTCTTCCTTATCCAAACGGGGGTTAATCAAGGATGTCTACTGGCACCAACTCTCTTTTTTCATTTTCTTGGCTGCCTTCCTCATTCGTGCCAGCGGGGTGGACACCGGGTACCGGGTGAAGGATCTTTTCAACAAAAGACGACTCCAGGCAGAAACAATGGCGTCGGAAGCTTCCATTATTGAGCTTCAGTATGCAGACAACCTCATCCTTGTCGCTCACACTGAACGAAACCTACAGGAGTTCCTGAACACCTATGCAGAAGCATATGCACACTTCGTCCTTGAGGTGAATGTACGTAAGACTCGGATTCGCTTTCTGCCTGCCCCTGGTTCAGCCACACCTCCACCATCCATCCAGCTTAACGGTACTACCCTCTCTAATGTTAACCACTTTCGGTACCTCGGCTCCCACCTGTTCCACCACTGAGGACAATGATGAAGAGATTCAGCATCGGATCAGATGTGCATCTCAAGCCTTTGGCAGATTCCGAAACCGAGGCTTCAGCTGTAGGGAGCTGAAATTATCTAAAAAGTTACACGTATATCGAGCAGTGGTCTTCCCCACCCTGCTATATGGCAACGAGACCTGGGTCACATACAGGAGGCACCTCGAGGCACCTGAAAACTTTCACCAACGTAGTCTACGCTCCATACTCCGAGTTCGCTGGGAAGACAAGTGAACAAATGCCAGCATTCTTGCTGACACCAACTGTAGGAGCATCGAGGCTACCATTATCCATGAACATCTATGCTGGACTGGCCATGTTACCCGCATGGACGATAGTAGACTGCCAAAGCAGCTACTTTATAGTCACTTCAAGAATAGTAAGCGTAACGCCGGCGGGCAACTGGAAAGGTACAAAGATAGTCTTCAAACAAACCTGAAAAAGTGCCAAATCGACCCCCTAACCTGGGAGACGACTACTCCACACCGTAACGCTTGGAGGATCACCACACAGGAAGGTGTCAATACTTTTGAGTTAGCCCGACTGCCTAGCAAGGCAGACAAGCGCCAACGCTGGAAAGACGCAGTCGTCGCCCCTCCCACACTATTTGTAGCCCCCCACGTGTGCCATATCTGTGATCGATCCTGCCGGTCCCGTATTGGCCTCTTTAGTAACCTGAGCATTCACCAACCTAGGTCACATCCTTAATAACTCATATCATTGTATAATCGCTGGATGATCGTCATTCTCGATTCCGAGTGACAGCAAAGTAGTAGTAGTTGTGAGAGAGAGAGAGAGAGAGAGAGAGTCGTGTGTAGCCAGCCCTTCACCTCACGCTTGTCCTGCCAGGTATAATGATGTGTACACTACCTGCCTCTCACCTATTCGTCCGACTAGCAAATAAATATTAGAAATATGAACATAAAACTTATTGGTCACATCCACGGTTACTCTCCTCTGTATAATGTTGTGTTAGCTCATGGAATTCAGATTAGACTATCTTGACAGTTACACGTTGTTACTGTCATACAGTCACACCCAAACCAGTAAGGGTTCATCACAACACGCCATGACTGACACTCATTTTTCATCACTGGTTTATTTCTGTCGCCTATTCTAACATATCATGTACCCGTATCTCTCTCTCTCTCTCTCTCTCTACTACACTCACACACATCCACCCTTCGTTCACCGTTACTCACATACCCTCACTCTTCACTCACTTCCTCACCCCTCATTCATTGCTCCATCCCTCCCTCCTTTTTCCCCTCACAAACACCCGCCCTCATCTTATCTCCTCTCCCCCCTCTGCCTACACACACCCTTCACCCCCCATGCCTCATTTCCCTCTTCCAACAACACACACAACGTCCACCTGTATCATTCACAGTCTGACTCATATACACACATTTCCTTTCTCTGCCTCCCGCCTACATGCTTCTCTCTCAATGCTTCCTACCCACACCCACATTCTCTACCTTATCATTCATCTTTTCTCCACACAAACACACCCACACACGCACTCATGCATGCACTCACACATACAGACATACACACACTCACACACATACACATATGCACGTAAGCACGCACACGCACTCGCACACATGCACACATACCCTGGTCCTCTGGAAGTGTCAACAAAGACGGGCTTCCCAGTCTAGTTGACGAGAGGGCGAGATTAATAGTGGTACGACCCAGCTGAGTCCTTCTGCTAACAGTCTGCTGATAACCTGGTACTTTCTCTTCTGCTGAGACTCCCCCACCTATATCCCCCACCTGAGACTCCCCCACTTACACCCCCACCTACACCCCCCACCTGAGACTCCCCCACCTAAACTCTTCACCTGAGACTCCCCCACCTGAAGCTCCCCTACCTACATCCCCCACCTGAGACTCCCCCACCTGACGCTCCCCTACCTACATCCCCCACCTGAGACTCCCCCACCTGAGACCCCCCCACATTCAACAAAATAAAACAGGATATATATTTATTTCAAATTTCTATAAGGTTTTAATTAGGTTATGGTTCAATAAACAAAGTATATAAAAAAAACATAATAAAAATCTATATACAATGGGTTAAGCTAAGAATGGTGGTGATGCAAGAGAACAGACACGGGGATGAGAGGAGCACAGTTCAGGAACCCAAACCCTTGATAGTTCACCCCCTGGAGTTACCACAGACAAATAGCATCTGAAGTAACAGAAGGAACCACTATAAACTGATAAAGCCTCAGTTACCGGTCACTATTATATTAAAAACATTATCTCAAAAGTGTATATACGTCGGTTTTCCTTTGTTCCCTCTATTTTTGGTCTCTGGAGGAGGAAGAGGAACTTTGAGCAAGAAGGCGAGCAACGCGGGCCATAAAAATATCTAGGCGGAGAAATTACATCAAGTTATTTCTTATAAGAGATACGAGAGAGGGGAGCAGGGGATAATTCTTGCCAGGGTCGTGTAATAATGTAGCAGCGGGTCACGATACTCACCCCTATGATAGGTTAGAGGATGGTTCTTCTCTGTTTTCCCGAGATGTGTGTGTGTGTGTGTGTGTGTGTGTATGTGTGTGTGTGTGTGCGCGCGTGTGTGTGTGTGTGTGTTAAACCGATGTGAGGCCAAATGTTATCTTCAATAAATAAAATTGTCTTCAAAACACTACTACTACTACTACTTTGCTGTCACTTGGAATGCAATATGACGATCATCCAGCTATGATACAATGATATGAGTTATTAGGGATGTCACGTACGTTGGTGAGTTTTAAGGTGACTAAAGAGGCCGATACGGGACCGGCAGAGTCGTTCACAGATGTTGCACTTGTGGAGGGCTCCATCTAGTGCGGGATGGGCCGCAGCAGCGTCTTTCCGGCGCCGGCGCTTGTCTGCCTCAGTTTGCAGTCGGGCTAATTCGAAAGTATTGACACCTTCTCGTGTGGTGCTCCTCCAAGCGTTACGGTGTGGAGTAATCGTCTCTCAGGTGAGGGGGTCGATTTGGCACTTTTTCAGGTTTGTCTTAAGACTATCCTTATACCTTTTCAGTTGCCCGCCAGCGTTACGTTTACTATTCTTTAGATGACTGTAAAGTAGCTGCTTTGGCAGTCCACTGTCGTCCATGTGGGTAACATGGCCAGTCCAACGTTGTTGGTCATGGCTAATGGTAGCCTCGATGCTGCTACAGTTGGTGTCAGCGAGAATACTGTCATTTATTATCTTGTCTTCCCAGTGAACTCGGAGGCTGGAACATAGACTACGTTGGTTAAGGTTTTCAAGTGCATTGAGGTGCCTGCAGCATGTAACCCATTTCTCACTGCCATATAGCAGGGTGGGGAGGACCACTGCTCGATATACGTGCAACTTTGTAGATAATTTCAGGTCCCTACAGCTGAAGACACGGGTACGGAATCTGCCAAAGTCTTGAGATTCACATTTGATCCGATGTTGAATCGCTTCTTCGATGTCCGCGGTGGTGGACAGGTGGGAGCTGAGATGCTGAAAGTGGGTAACATTAAGCTAGATGGATGGTGTGGGTGTGGTTGAACCAGGGGCAGGCTGAGAGAGAATCTGAGTCTTACATACATTCACTTCAAGGCCGAAGAGTGCAGTCTCACTTGCATTGGTGTTCAGGATCTCCTGTAGGTCGCATTTAGTCTGAGCGACAAGGGTGAGGTCGTCTGCATACTGAAGTTCAGTAATGGAAGGTGCCGAAACCTTGGTTCCTGCCTGAAGTCGTCTGATATTGAAAAGATCCTTCATCAGGTATACCATATCCACCCCGCTGGCTAAATTGGCACTAGCACGAGTAAGGAAGGCAGCCAAGAAAATGGAAAAGAGAGCTGGTGCCAGTACACCTCCTTGTCTTACCCCTGTTTGGATGGGAAAAAATTCAGACTGGGTGCCGTTGTGCAGGACACTGCCATTCATGCCATCGTAGAGTTGCCTCACAATGGTGATGAATTTTGGTGGGCAGCCAAACCGGCCGAGGGTCCGCCAGAGGGCTTCCCTGTTGACCGAGTCGAAGGCCTAGGTTAGGTCGATGAAGGTCATATACAGGTCACGACGCTGTTCTCTGCACTTTTCCTTTATCTGGCGGGCAGCAAAGATCATGTCACTGGTGCCACGTGATGGTCTAAAGCCACACTGATTTTCTGGGAAGAAGTTTTCTGCCTCAGGAAGAAGTCTGTGTAGGAAGATCTCGGGCGATAATCTTGCCAGCTACGGACAGTAGCGAGATCCTGTGGAAGTTGCCACAGTCTAACTGGTCTCCTTTGTTCTTATACATATTGACGATGGAGGCGTTCTTAAGAGCTTGGGGGATTTCCTCCTTTTTCCATATATTCTCCAGGAGAGAGTGGAGATGCCTAGCAAGCAGAGGTCCCCCTGGTTTATACACCTCGGCTGGGATTCCACCAAGCCCTGAGGCTTTGTTATTTTTCATCTGTTTGATGGCAGTAGCTACCTCATCCAGGGATGGAGGAGAGCTGAGGTGGGTCAGCAGTGGATGCTGAGGGACCTGCTGGGTAGTTAGGACATCCACATCGGTGTTTCGGTTGAACAGCTCATGGTAGTGCTCTTTCCAGTGCTGAAGGAAGCCTTCTTCGTCTTACTCAGGAAGTTACCATCGGATGAATGGAGGGGTCTGTACCAAGAGTGATTGGCCCATAAAATGTTTTAGTGGAATTGAAAAATTTGCGCATCTTGTGTTGATTTGCATTTTTTTTTGCGTTTCACATTCTTTAATTTTAAACCAGTTGTTCTTTAGTTTCCTTCCCTCACACTCTCTCCCTCTACTCCTTCCCTCTTCCTGCCTTCTATGCAAGTCAAAACTTGTATAGAAGATATAGGTAGAATTTTTATTGTTGTAGGAACATAAAGCGAGCAAGTTTGGTAGCGTGGCCGGTTAGATATTCAACTGTATATTATATTCGGAGGGGTAGTCGTTCTAAACACCACTTTCGGTACAACCATTTATTAATTAACTGAACGGCATGGACACATTAATAGATCACACAATACCTCCCCCACCATTACCTCCCCCACCATTACCTCCCCCCACCAATACCTCCCCCACCAATACTTCACCCACCATTACCTCCCCCACCAATACCTCCCCCCACCAATACCTCCCCCCACCATTGCCTCCCCCACCAATGCCTCTCCCTCGTATGCCATCTGTTGCTGTTTATGTTGCTATAGTTCACCCGGCCAACATTTGTCTCCGCTTCCAATGCCACCACCAAGGAGAGAGAGGGAGAGGAGGGGGGGTGGAGAGGAAAGACGGAGGAGAGGGAAGAAGGAAGGAGTAAGAGGAGGAAAGGAAGGAGGAAGGAGGAGAGAGTGTGAGGGGGCAGGACAAAGATGATGGGGTGGGCGTTATAATGATGGAGAAATGATATAGTGAAAGAGGGTTTGGATTAAGAAAGGAAATGATGGTGAGGAAAGGTTGATGGTGAGGGAAGGATGATGATGAGGACAGGATTGATGGTGAGGGAGTAGTGATAGTGAGGGAGAGGCTGATGGTCTAGGAGTGACATGTAATAGTCGTGAAGGTAAAGTTTCTTGTGGTAGGAAACAAATTGGACTGAAACTTGTACTATAACTGTGAGGCTGAAACTTTACCGGGACAACAACACGAGTATTTTCTTATGGCTAAAGTTATCGAGGTAAAGGAAATTTGGTGACCTGAGTCAACTTTCTATATTCTGGTTAGGCAAATTCCTCCATTTCTTAAGTTAAGTATGACAAGATGACCCCGTATATTTTTACAGTATTTTATGTATCTGTGTGTGTTTGGGGGGGGGGGGGGGGCGTGGAGGTTTAGGTTCTCCTTATGTCACCGGCCTAGCTTGTTGATTCCCCAACACATAAAGTGGATTTACACTGGATCCAGCTTAGGTAATTCCGTCTTATTTTATTCAATAGTCTCGTTACTCTGAAATTACAATAAAATATGGGTATATGCGAAACAGTAATACATGTTCTCAAAGACGAATTTTGCAATACATTTCAAGGGAGTTCTGCTCTAAGTGGTATGGGAGACAAACGAGAGAGGGGACGGCCTCCCTCTTTATTAGCGAACTTGACAAATGGATCACTTTTTCAACTGCAAAAAATTCTAAACGCTTGACTAATTTCCTCTTCGAACACTTGACACACAGTACCAATATACAAGAAGTTCCTTTATCATTCTATTTTCCATTATATTGTATCACTTTTTTATCCAATTTACATTATTTTTTATCAAGTTCCATTATATATAAGTCTCTGGTCTGCTTCCGGGGAACCCCTAGTCGACCCAACTGTAAATTGCTTCCTGACTTTAATTGGAGAAATGAAGACGTTACAAATTACTGTCGACAACATTGAATCTTTGAATACCGAGGCTTAGTATTCAGTGTACTGTATCCACACTACTCTTAACGGGACACAAGACCTATGGACCCACTTGAGCAATGATCACACAACTTAAGAATGAACACATTACCTTTACTGTCTGATTTTGATTCATTAACATCGTAAGCAAAATTAAATTTATAAAATGAATAGTGACATCAGTAAGTCAAAGAAATGTTAGCAATAATGGGATTTTGTCCAGTGATTGTAGAGTTTTGTCCAATGTCAACAATAGAAACATCGTCTACATTACCTCAGTTATGTTGCTCTTTTATCAAATTCGTTGTATTATTTCTCTTTTTGGTTCATATTTTTCCACACTTCTCTCTCTCTTAAACTTATCTTCTGAATGCCATCTCTTAACTCTGCCTTTATCACTCATACATTGACTGGTCTCTGAATATAAACTTGCCCCTCTTCTTTTGCCTCACTATTCATCTAGTCCTAAATAAACACTGTCCTTAATTACCCTACTCCATTAACTTCTACATCTCATTCCTGACAAGGTAGCTAAAACTTCTACAGATTCCATTAACTCTTATTCAATATTTAGAGTAATGAGAGAAGGGGAACAACTTCTCGACAGCCCAGTAATAAGAGAACGCTGTAGGCAAAGTCAGGAACGAGAGCCGTGGAGAGTGCGAGCCAACTCAAGTCTGTTAACAAGCAGAGACTCAGAAGTACAGAGGCAACGAGGTACAAAAATTACAAATGTTTTAAGCTGTTTCGCTGATTTATGAATCGTGGTTATTTGTGTGTGTGTGTGTGTGTGTGTGTGTGTGTGTGTGTGTGTGTGTGTGTGTGTGTGTGATAAAGTTGAAGAAGACGTCTTTCTCTTTTGTCTGCTGTGTGTGTCTGTTCCTGTGAATGTCTGTGTTACACAAATGGTCAAGACAGACACTATCTTTTACAGTGTGTGGAGTCTGTGTGTTACACTACTGGTGAAGAGGCGGTACCAACAAGGGACTAACGAACTGCTGTAACGAGCTAAAAATAACAAGTGGGAAAAATAAAAAAGTCATTGTTTTATTTTTAGCAGTGTGTTGTGTGTGTGTGTGTGGGGGGGGGGGGGGGGGGGGTCTAAGGGCTGCCTTCAGGTGGGACGCTGTAAATAGTCTCAGAGTTTTTTTTTCCAACTTAAATCAGGGTTGTTCTATAATTCTCACAGATGAATCAGGGAATATCTAATCACTGACTATCATAATGACCGGAAGAGTACTAAAGATGCAATCACTCGCTTGTACTCGGGATCAAACACCAAATCTTCCCAATAGAGCTTGAGTACAGACGTCCCATCCAGACATAAACCGTACTTAGATACTCCCTGGTTAATACCCAAGGAACCTAACATCGATAAAATGGTCGTGATTTACTGTGACAAACGTAAGTAAAACATCAACTAATTGACACATGAGCCCTTAGAGAGAGAGAGAGAGAGAGAGAGAGAGAGAGAGAGAGAGAGAGAGAGAGAGAGAGAGAGAGAGAGAGAGAGTGTTTTGGTACCAACTTAGCTCCCAGTCTGACTTAAACCGATTTACCTGGTTTTCGTCTTGACATAACAGGTTTTTCCTTGACCTGCTTTGATTCCCAGCTGACCCTCTTGTCTAACTGACCTATTCACTCTCTTGACCTCACTTGCTTGATCACTACCTGACCTACCTGGCTCCCTCATTAGCTATAATTGCCAGACACTCATTATCAACTGTTCTCTCTCTCTCTCTCTCTCTCTCTCTCTCTCTCTCTCTCTCTCTCTCTCTCCCCTCGTATGTACTCATGTGCAAATAGATGAATTAATTCACCACATGTTATTGCAAGGGGCAGTTGGCTGTCTCTTCTTGAACTTGATTTTAATTAATGATATTTTAATTTAAGCAAATCGTCAGTAATCGTTAATTCAGATGAAATTCCTGAGCGCATTCATATGAGTATTTGAGTTATGCGAGTCTTGTGGTTTTAAAATCTAGCTGATAGGATTTGTGAATTCACGATTAAGAATAAATGAATAAATAAATAAAATATAAACAAAATATATATAAACACACAAACTTACATTTTTAGAATCATGTAAAAAGGTGGATATTTAAGTACCCTCACATACACATAAACACCTATCCACATAAATAGAT
>CAUDMG010003965.1:1745000-1990000 GCA_958450375.1 Homarus gammarus
CTATTAACCTAAGTTCCTTGAAACCGCCAACGAAAACTTCCCTTGAAAAAAAAATAAATAAAAATAAATCGCGAGAATACAAAATTTCTACTTTGTCCTCCTATAAAACTTCCCGGGATCCTCTTGGGGAAAGTACGTGACTTACCATAGAAAAAAGTTAATGTTTTTTTATCCAGGACTATGGGTGGGGCCAGGAGTATGTAAATAATGGGCTTAGGTTGGTGAAATAGGGGTTAAAAGAGGAACGGTGTAATATAAGGAGGGGGAAAGAGAAAGTATAAAAGAAGATAAAGTGGGGGAGAAGCTAGAAGAAGAAAAGCTAATAATGATGTGAGAGAAAGAGAGAGAGAGTAGAACTAATTGAGTGTGTAAATGAGAAAGAGTAAAACAGAATAAAGAAAATTCTAATTCTCAACTTGACCATGCAGGAGAATGCACCCAGAAACAGGTAGAGAATAAGATGCTGTCCAGTTTCATTTACATTACGTGAAATAGTCAGGTAATCGACTGTATTCAAAGTTTGATGTTTAAAGAAAAAGGATTTAATATTAAAGTACCTGTATATATGTGGTCAAAGGGAGGGGTGAAACTTGTAGACGTGGGAGGGGAGAGGTTTATAGGCGTGGGAGGGGAGAGACTTATTGGCGTGGGAGGGGGGAGACTTATTGGCGTGGGAGGGGGGAGACTTGTTGGCGTGGGAGGGGTGAAACTTGTAGGCGTGGGAGGGGTGAAACTTGTAGGCGTGGGAGGGAAGAGATTTATAGGCGTGGGAGGGGAGAGACTTATTGGCGTGGGAGGGGGAAGACTTGTTGGCGTGGGAGGGGAGAAACCTGTAGGCGTGGGAGCGGAGAGACTTGTAGGCGTGGGGAGGGAGAGATAGAGTGTTAAATTAGTTCATACACTTTCGACAACAATTATCCAATAACTACATAAATAAAAAAGCTGAACACTCATCCATCTCCTTAATCAACAATATCAACACCATCAAAGGGCCACTTCAGTATAACAACTAATTCTAGAAAAACACCGGAGAACCATATTTATACAGTTTGAATCAACTAATGCGCCTTTCATGTGAGAACTGTCCAGGATGCCTTCATAGCATGGGAAAGAGGCTGGAATTATTATTTTTTTATTCCAGGATGAGGAATAAAAAGTAATGAGGGTTTGTACTTGTATATTTCAGGTAAGGTGAAGAACTCCCAGGGAAAAAAAAAAAATGTTTTTTTTTTTTTCGTGTAGTGTTCAGTGACGGAAGTAGAGGAATAACTTATGGTAACTTGACAAGAACTGCCTCGTACAGGTAGAAAATAAAGTTTTGTTGACTCACTGTAAATAATAAATGCTGGATTCATATAGGGTAAACTAGACTAGAATTGGACAGGAGTTTTGGTGAATTTGACAGTGTTGACAGTGTCAGTACGGGTAGAGGATGGTGTTAGTTGTGTGTGTGAAGAGACAGAATTTGATGAACTCTTCTCAGATATGGTATAACTCTGTCAAGGATAAAGCTTATATTAACAGGTAGAGTATTAATCATAATTACCTGATAATTCTAAATGCTAGGCTTATTCTGATCCAACATTAAAACCAAATATGACAATACGATAATTTTAACACTGGATATAAAAGAAAATTCCAACTTTCAGGTATGATGAATTTAAAGATGATAATAATGTAGGACAATTGTTGATGTCTTAAATTTCTCCCTTGGTAACAATTGTCAATAACAGCCACCTTAGACTTAACAAGATGGTAGCTTTATGATCATAGCTTTACTAAAACGTCTTATATATCACCCCCACGCTACCACAATTACAACTGAGGTCACGATACACCACACACACACTAACAACCAAACTAGCAAAAAATCAGTATTTCGGGTCTCATTTGCATATATATCAAGGGTTTAAATCACGTCCATATAGCATTTTATTATCTATAACTAACTGCTTTATACATCTGAAAGGAACTGAGCGGAATTTTTGTTGTATTAACTTTTCTTATGGACGCCATTCATAAGCGTAATTCTCGTGAGTTCTGAAGGAAAAATACATCTTTAGTCTAGTGTCTATGGATGAGGGTTTAATAGGGATTAATAGGATTTAATAGGGTTTAATAGGGATTAATAGGATTTAATAGGGTTTATAGGGCTCGAACCTTATAAAGATAACTCTAGTACAGACATTGGTAGGCAAAAGATCATCCATTTAGAAGGTACCTAGGTGAGGTCGCCTGGGAACAGTCAGGTCAGTCCCAGGTAGGAACGGGTGAGGTCACAGGCGACACAACAATTGATCATGACTATAATATATTCACTAGTATACTACGTAAAGAACAAGAACAAAATATACCATACAGAAAAATTAGGTCAAATAAGAATGAGCCAAGGTGGATGACCAGAAAACTTAAGCATGACATAGGAATAAGAAAGGAATTTATAAGAAATTAAAGGGAGGGGAGGAGCAGCTCAGAAATAGGTATAATGAACTATCTAGGAATGTTAAGAAAAATATAAGGAAGGCAAAGAGAGACTGTGAAATCAGGATAGAAAGAGAATCCAAGGCGAATTCCAACGGATTTTTTCCAGGTATATAGAACTAAGGTCAAGGACAAAGTGGGGCCTTTAAAGTCAGGGAGAGGGGAAGTGATCAATGATAGTGAGAAAATAAGAAAGCAATAAACAGCTACTTCTTATCAGTTTTCACAGAAGAAATTCACGAGGAAATGCCAGAGGTGGAACTGATATTTAGGGGAAATAAAGAAGAGAAATTAAAGAATATCACTATCAGAAAAGAGGATGTTCTTAAGAAGATAAATAAATTAAAGAAGACAAAATCCCCAGGGCCGGATGAAATTTTCCCTCTAGTTTTGAAAGAGTGTAGGGAACAGATTAGCGGACCCCTCGTAAATTTATTTACAAAATCATTAGACACTGGAGTTGTGCCAGACTTGTGGAAACAGGCAAATGTAGTACCCATATTAAAAAAGGAGACAGAGCATCAGCGTCAAATTACGGGCCGATTAATTTGACATCAGCAGTGGGAAATTTCTTGAATCAATTATAGCAAATAGCATCCGATCGCATCTAGAGAAAAACTTATTAATCTACGACTCTCAACATGGATTTACAAAGGGAAAATCTTGTCTAACAAATCTGCTGACGTTTTTTAGGAAAGTCTTCGAGGTAGTAGATAATGACGAAAATTACGATGTTATTTACTTAGACTTTAGCAAAGCGTTTGGCAGAGTACCGCATCAGAGGCTTCTGAGAAAAGTTAAGGCTCATAGTATCGAGGGGAATGTCTTAAATTCGATAAAATCTTGGTTCACTGATAGAACACAGAGGGTCAACGTAGATGGTGTTAAATCTGAGTGGGGCCGTGTAACCAGTGGAGTTCCTCAGGGGTCAGTACTGGGCCCACTCTTGTTCATAATCTACATAAACGATCTAGATACTGGGATCAGTAGTGACATAAGCAAGTTTGCGGATGGCACCAAAATAGGGCGGCAGATTAATTCAGGACAGGATGCAAATGCACCACAGGAGGATTTAAATAAACTGCAGGAGTGGTCAGAATTTATGGTAAATGAAATTCAACACCAGCAAATGCAACGTACTTAATGTTGGAAGAACAAATACTGTCAATGTATACAGCCATAACAACATCAACCTAGAGAAGTCGACTTGTGAAAGAGACTTAGGGGTACTTGTAAGCTCGGACCTACGGCCTAAAAAACAGTGCGTTAATGTTCGAAATAAGGTAAACAGAGTATTAGGTTTTATATCTAGAAGTGTAAGTAATAAGAGTGCAGAGGTCTTATTGCAACTATTTTTTGAGCTAGTCCGGCTGCACCTCGATTATGCTATTCAGTTCTGGTGTCGAATGGATATCAATTTACTGGAGTCGGTGCAGCGAAGAATGACGAAAATGATTCCGGGACTTAGAAACCTTCCATATCAAGATACCTGGAAATTAATAAAACTAAAATTGCATTCCCTAGAAAGACGAAGAGTGCGGGGAGATATGATAGAAGTATTTAAGTGGGTGAAAGGAATCAATAAAGGAGATATAAATAAAGTTCTTATAATATCCGAGCAGGATACGACTTGTAGAAACGGATTTAAGTTTGATAAGTTTAGGTTTAGGAGGGAGATAGAAAAGAAACTGGTTCACAAATAGGGTGTGGACGAGTGGAACAAGCTTAGCAACTTTATAGTAAGTGCTGGATCGCTGGAAAGTTTTAAAAGGAGGCTAGATAGATTCATGGATGATAGAGAGTGGTAGTAACTTTCGACACCTCACGTAGATATGTGTGTGTGGAGAGATGTGACAGAGGAGGTGGGTCAGAGGCAAGAGCCAGATGCTGCAGATAAAAACAAATGAGAGAGCCATTCCAAGATCTTTTAGGGATGATGAAGAAAATTTTTGATAGGGAAGAAAATCCTATTATTAATAACACTAAAAAATGTATAATACCATAACAATAAAGAAAAGAAAAAGAGTCAGATATTGTATGATATAATAACGAATTATAACTAACAAGTGTATTAACGATAAAAAAACGTGGGAGTAAAAAAAATAGACAAATTAATAAACTTCAAAATAAAAAACAAAACACTCAAACAACTCCTTCAAACCACAAAAATGATGAATTGTAAAAAAAAAAAAAGGGAAAACTTCTACTTTACTAGATAGGAAAAAAAATAGTTCCTGGGATCTGTGGGAGGTTGTACGTGACTCAGCGTAGAAAAAGTTAATGTGCGTTACCCCGGGAGTATAGCGTAAGCTAAGTCTGAATAAATAAGGAGTCTAGTGGCATGGTTCACGTAATGAGAGAGAGAGAGAGAGAGAGAGAGAGAGAGAGAGAGAGAGAGAGAGAGAGAGAGAGAGAGAGAGAGAGACAGACAGACAAGCAAGAGGCAACAGGACGCACATCATCACCCGAGTATTCACCCAGACCAGAGGGGAGTAATGGTTATTTATTCATTTTACCTCCAATTGTCCTTTCACTCGGGCGATTGATTCTTCTCGCTGAATCGTAAATAAAGATCGTTCCCTTTAACGCGTGTGTACAGACCAAGGGAGGGAGGAGATGGCGTGGATTGAGGGAGAGAAAAGTGTATGCGTGGGAAGGGAGAGAGTTAGGGCGTGGGAAGGGAGATAGGGCGTGGGAAGGGTGTTAGAGCGTGGGAAGGGAGTTACGTCCGTAATATTAAACAACATCTTCCCTTGAAGAGGGTCGTTGTGTTTCAACCCGAGTTGTAAACTAAACGAGTCCTGAGGGACACAGCAGTACAGTACTTAACGGGGTGGTGTGGCGGTAAAATGAACTAATTCCAATAAAATTAATTTATAATACTGGAATTAGTTAATTATACAGCCACACCGCCCCGTTAAGTACTGTACTGTGGTGTCCCTCAAGACTCATTTAGTTTACAACTCGGGTTGAAACACAACGACCCTCTTCAAGGGAAGATGTTGTTTAATATTACAGACGTTAGGGCGTGGGAAGGGAGGTAAGGCGTGGGAAGGGAGAGAATTAGGCGTGGGTAATGAAACAGTTAGGCGTGGGACAGGAAGGAGTTATGGGCGTGGGGGGGGGGGGGGCAGTTATAGTTACAGATATAACAGCGAAGAAAATTTTTAAATTACAAAAACTGAAGCCCCCCAAAACAATATCCCAAGATAGCATATAAAATACTCAACACTCTTTTTTAATCAACAACAACAGCAACAGCAACAACAACATCACCTTACCAAACATCATAACATCAAAGGCTCATGAAATCACCTCAAAGTGAACACATGAAATAGAAACATCCGTATAACATCTCTTGGAAAATAATGCAAGAGAATATTTTACACACATTCAATAAACCAATTTAGCCTCCATGTGACGATCGTTCAGGGCCGCTGTGTAGGAGGGAATGAGGCTGGTATTGAAGCCGTTGTCAGGAGAAAGAAGGAATAACACACACGACGTTGCATTTCTCTGGTAAAGTGAAAATGCGTGTTTAAAAATGACTTGTGTCCTTTTACTTGACCAATTACTGACTTGTTTGGTGTTTAGTGTAATGAAGTAATGCTGGATTTATTCTTACAAAGATAATTTATTATATAATACATTATAAATATTAGTAGATAAATACCAATTACAGAGAAAAGAAAAACAGAGAAACGAGTAAAGAAATAAAAGATAACAGAATAAAATAAAAGCACAGAATAAATAACAAATTAGAAGACTAGAAAAAAATATGAGGAAAAAAATTCTGATACAAACTATTCCAAATTACTTGACTTCCAGGAACCAATACTATGGGAGAGACGACTTACAAGAAACACAAGACTACAATACATCTTCAAATTTTTGCCCCTACAGAAAATATCAGGGATTCGTTATCAGGGATTCGTTATCGGGGATTCGTTTGGTTGTCTTCGTGACGTAGTGCTGTAAAAGTTAGGGTTCGTTATCCTGAAGTATAGTTGTGGCCTTGTTAACGTGGTGAGAGAGAGAGAGAGAGAGAGAGAGAGAGAGAGAGAGAGAGAGAGAGAGAGAGAGAGAGAGAGAGAGAGAGAGATAATAAAAATCTAACATTCCCACACATACCAACAAAGACCTTTCCTTAACCTAGAGGGGAGACGTAGTTAGTTATTCATGTTATTTCGAATGCACTATACACACACACACACACACACGTAATCAACTCTTGTCACTGATGCATAAACAAAACGGTATATTTTTTTGGTCGAAAGAGAATGAGTATTGAAGCGAGGTGAGAGAACTACATGGGATGGGGAATAGGCAAGAGAGTTGATGATATGGAATAGAGCCAAATTAAAAAAGAGATCATACGTACAACTCTTTACTTTCCAATTATCAATATACAAAGACAAATCATTACATCCGAGAATCATATAACCTTGTACGGAATAACCAGTAAGAACACACTGCATAACACATAAACTCTAGGAAAAAACTGGAGAAGATTTTTAATTTTTTTTTACTCAGTTTCAATCAACCAATTTTCCCTTTACGTGAAGAAAGAAAGAACGAAAGAAAGAAAGAAAGTCTAGAATTGAAGCTTTTGTTCCATGGACGATGAAATAGAAATATTGAAGGTTTGCATCTATCTCCCGGGCAGCAAATTGAAGACTCGCGAACAAAATAATGCACCTTGTCTCTCTAGAGCACATGGCTAGACTGAGCAGTTTACCGAGTGCAGTATCTTTATGTTAAATATGTAAATGGAAACTGATCATACGAATTGGAAAATGATTTACGATGGTGGTGTTGAGTATGAAACATTTCATAGGTGAAATTTAGGGAGTTAACTCACTGGGATAACTGACGTAGAAAAGAAATGGGGTGAGGTTGTGGTGTATTTGGTAGTGTTGGCTGTGTTAGTAGTGGTAGTGGTGGTTGGTGGTGGTAGTGGTGGTGTGGTGGCTGGTAGTGGTTGGTGGTGGTGGCGGTAGTGGTGGCTGGTGGCGGTGTTGGCTGTGTTAGTAGTGGTAGTGGTGGTTGGTGGTGGTGGTGGTGGTGGCTGGTGGTGACTGGTGGTGGCGGTGGTGGTAGTGGTGGCTGGTGGCGGTGTTGGCTGTGTTAGTAGTGGTAGTGGTGGTTGGTGGTGGTGGTGGTGGTGGCTGGTGGTGGCTGGTAGTGGTTGGTGGTGGTGGCGGTAGTGGTGGCTGGTGGCGGTGTTGGCTGTGTTAGTAGTGGTAGTGGTGGTTGGTGGTGGTGGTGGTGGTGGCTGGTGGTGGCTGGTAGTGGTTGGTGGTGGTGGCGGTAGTGGTGGCTGGTGGCGGTGTTGGCTGTGTTAGTAGTGGTAGTGGTGGTTGGTGGTGGTAGTGGTGGTGGCTGGTGGTGGCTGGTAGTGGTGACTGGTGGTGGCGGTGGTGGTTGTGGTGGCTGGTGGCGGTGTTGGCTGTGTTAGTAGTGGTAGTGGTGGTTGGTGGTGGTGGTGGTGGTGGCTGGTGGTGGCTGGTAGTGGTGACTGGTGGTGGCGGTGGTGGTAGTGGTGGCTGGTGGCGGTGTTGGCTGTGTTAGTAGTGGTAGTGGTGGTTGGTGGTGGTGGTGGTGGCTGGTAGTGGTGACTGGTGGTAGTAGTGGTGGTTAGTGGTGGTGACTGGTAGTGGTGGCGGTAGTGGCTAGTGGTGGTGGCGGCTGGTGGCTGGTGGTAATAATGGTTGGTGGTAATGATGTAGAGCAGTATGTGAGCTGGTAACATTTTAGTCATTATTTTTAAACACGGTGACTTTTTCCAGGTGTAGATTATTTAAAAACATACTTTACTTAACTACCTGTAAATATCGATTATACTAAATAATGATGTATTTTTTTTATGTTTTAGGATTATAATGTATTTTTAGTAGATATATTTTTGTTATGACGCTAAATATAACAACATGAGAGTATTGGTACTGATAGTGACATGTTTATTAGTTTATGTTGGATTACACGATCTTTTTTATTACTAATTAAAAGAGGAATAAACAAAATCTTACTTTTAAATCGTGGTAACCTCTGCCAATAATACCACCACCACCACCACCACCACCACCACCACCACCACCATCACCACCACCATCACCATTACCACCATCACCATTACCACCATCACCATTACCACCATCACCACCATCTCCACCACCACCAACATCTTCACCACCCAGACACCATAGTGAGCATACCGACAAGCAAAATCCTGGACTCCGTGTTCCACCAACCACCTCTTGGTTTTAATACTCCTCATTTGCATGTCTATGAAGAGTCTAATTCACCCTCGTATAGCATTTTACCCTCTTGCATTAACTGTCTTACACACACAAAAGGAGAAGTGTTGATGTTTTCCAAAGAATATTTTTTAAAGACTATTCTGAAACGTATTCTCGTAACATCAGTAGGATGGACTGTCTTGAGAATGTTTACATCTATGGTCGAAGTCCTTACGGTGAGTCTTATAGATGAGGACTGACTGGTGGATTAGATGAGGAATTGTCACTAGAAATCTTAAAATGTTGAGTTAATGGAGAAATATTTTGTTATTTAAAGATAGAAATATTAACTATTAAAAATAAATAAATATTCAATAATAGTAACAATACACGAATAAAGGCACCACTTCAATGCAACTCACAATGGACCACTTCAATGCAACTCACAAGGGACCACTTGAACGCAACTCACAAGGGACCACTTCAACGCAACTCACAAGGGACCACTTGAACGCAACTCACAAGGGACCACTTCAACGCAACTCACAAGGGACCACTTCAACGCAACTCACAAGGACCACTTCAAAGCAACTCACAAGGCACCACTTCAACGCTACTCACAAGGGACCATTACAACTCAACTCCCGAGGGACGACCGATTCTGCTGGAGGCATCCCGACAGGAAAGAGGGTGAGGAGGGAGAGAGGAAAGCTCTATAGATAAGAGTCAAGTGAGTGAAAGCCACATAGAAAGTGATGTATGACACAACAAGCAAAACAAACACGCAACACAAAGAAAAAGAAGAAAATATGTTAAAAAAAAGTAAACATGGAATAAAGCATTAAATGGACGTAAAAAAATAGAAAAAAATAAAGGAAAAATTTAAAAAAAAAAAAAAAAAATTGAGCCAAATATGAAAAGAAAAAAGTTATTCATGCACATAACTAAACCAAAATACCAAAAACTTTTCCCAACCACATAAAAGCGAGTTCAGACAACATAAATATAAGACATACACTTTGCACCATAAAATAAATCCAGGAATCCATCTTGAGTTCTGTGTGTTGAAGAAGTTAGTGCTCGTTGCCTTGAGTATGGAAGAGGCTAAGTCTAGGTGGCTGATGGATGAGCCACGAACATGAGAGAGAGAGAGAGAGAGAGAGAGAGAGAGAGAGAGAGAGAGAGAGAGAGAGAGAGAGAGAGAGAGAGAGAGGTAATTACGAATATAATAACAAAGACGTGTGATTGTCTGTGTGTCTGTCTGTCTGTCTGTCTACAAGTCATAGAATCTTTGTCAATGATTCGTAAAAAAATGTCTTCTTATATCTGTTTGTATTTCAATGACAAGAGACACAGGGCGAGGCAGGGTAAAGAACTGTAGGAGGGGAGACTGTTGTGTATGTCCCTGACTTGATGAACCAAACATTGAGAATAAAAAGAGAAAACTATGTAACTTTTTTTTTAATTTCAAAAACAAAAAATAACAAAATCAAACAATAACACATAAATATCCATAACATTAAATACAACAATAACAACTAAAAAACAACAACAACAATAACAACAACAATAACAACAATAACAATAACAATAACAACGCAACAAATACCACCATCATCACATCCGAGGCTCACATGACCCTCCCACCCCAAAGGGAACTCGTCAGTAACATAACAACTAACTCCAGGAAAACGCAGGAGAACATTTTACACAGTTTTCATCCACCAATTTTCCCGTCACGTGTAGAGGGCAAAAAGTCTAGAATTGGAGGTTTTGTTCTCATAGGATAAAATGGAAATATTGTAGATTTGTTCCTTCTGAGTAAACTGAAGATTCGAGAATAGAATATCTGTCTGTTTGTTCTTTGTAGACGATGAACTAGATGACTAACCCTTGTGACGATGACCGGTTGATGGAGTACCTGATTCAGTACCTCACTGGGAATTTCCTAACCTCACCACCTCCACCAAAAAAAAAATATTATAATAAAATAGAAGCGCTGATCAGTGACAATATACAGCATTAAAACAACGAATTCTAAATCATAAAATAGATTGTTAGAAAAAATATAAAGAGTTGTAGTGAGTTTTACAGTGTTGACAGTGTTAGTGGTGTATTACAGGAGTGGGGTGGAAAAGTTTTTATGGCCATTTTTCAGAACAGGTAACTTTGTCGCAGGTCTATGTTATATTAAGATATCCTGCGGTCACCCCCAGCCACACGTAGATATGGATTATATGATAGTTATTTTGTAAACGCACACACACACACACACACCAGGGCCGACCCACACACCACACCACCACTGAGAACCTGTCCATTAAAAATCTCGATTCAGCATTTCGCCAACCCGCTCTGGATCTTAAATGAGACACCGTCCCACGCCCCTCCCTGGCAATGCTCCTCATTTGCATGTCTATCAAGGATCTAATTCACACTCATATAACATTTTATCCCCATTACAGTTACACATTACAAAGATAAAGAGCCGAGAATTTTGTAATTATCTTTTTGAACGCCATTCATAAGCGTAACTCTGGTTCGTTCTTGAGGAAAATGACGTCTTCTGACTGACGATTTAGCGTTGAGTCTTACATCATCTTTGTACCATAACATGAGAGCATCACTATCGGCCGAAGACCTAATTTTCTAGTAGTTTCTATTCACACTGACATAACTTCATTGCCAGCTGCAGTTAGAGAATGCATAATATCACTAATTGTAATGAGGAAATGAAGTGAGAAAAAAATTTGCAATTTTTAATAATATGAAGTAAAAACGAACTAATCAAGACAGGAAAAAGATATATCGGCTACCTGTGATAGTAATAATTAATAATATGTTATACGGCACCAATATGAACGAAGCTTTAGAAAATGTGTTATTAAAGTCAAGTCTCGTCAAGTTTTACAACGTACCGTAGTCCTTCATGACCAACTGACAGCACCTGTGAGAGGGAATGAAAAATGAATTAACTTTGTTTTGCATCTTTCTCCTGGGCTGTCAGTCAAATACAACAGATAACTGATACGTGGAAATAAATATCGTTAGGTTACGATCGCTGGCTAGTGGTGAGTCCGTCAACAGCTGCTGTGTCTAAAATGTTTAAACTTACTCTTTTAAAACACATCGAGTAAACAAACAAATATTAATCCTTCGTGTTTTACCTGTTTTTTTTTCATCGTTCTTCGTTTAGGTTTAGTGGCGCTGGTACCTACGTCTTGCCATCTTGTGTAGAAAATATATAATAACAATGGCTGTACAACACTATGGCGTCTATCCCTTAATGAATTACATTAATGTTGTTTTAGAGATATATTACATGATGGCAGAAGGCGACCTGAGGGTACGTTAGGTAATGTATCAGAACATTATATGTATATATGAATTTACATATATTCTAAGCCTTCCACGAGCCAGGATATATAGCCTGCATCATCCCGTCCAAGGCCTGGACTGTACGAGTCCTAGTCTGCATTAGAAGGTAAAACTTAGTCCACACCACACACACACACACACACTCACACACACACGCACACACACACACACACACACACACACACACACACACACACACACACACCACACACACGCGCGCACACACACACACACACACACACACACACACACACACACACACACCACACACGCACGCACACACACACACACACACACACACACACATTCCCTAAGAAATAACAAGAAAACTACCTTTTTGACTATTTAATTAACACCATTTATGTATGATTCATGTCGACAAATTTTCTACATAATACACAAGGATAAATGCTTCATGTATTTCGATATCTGGATAAGTTAAATCCCGCAGTACTGCACCAAGTTCATCACTGACAGTATAACAAACAAAGAGCACAGTCCACAAAGGGTTAAGACCCGACCTTTAATGACATTTTCGTTGTATTTAAGGTCAGTGCCAACGTGATCACGATAATGTAACTACCAAAGTTTGTAAACTTCACTCACAATACTGTCATCAGGTGCTGTGGGTAGCATTACTGTCACTGAGGTTTGCTGGTGTAACCTTTTAATAGTTTTATAAGATAATATATATTTATAAATGTTTTTTTTTATCTTTATAGGATATTATAATATTACTATGACTGGCTGCTTGGACGACGAAGATCATCTCCCGAGTGTCTTGCAGCCAAGAACTGGAGTCTTCGTCACGGGGACAACTTGCGTATTTTATGTATCAATCAATAGTAATAATAACATTTTGGCCCCTCCTCTCGTCTGCCACTATGCAGTAAAATTTGACACAATATTTGTTTCTCTCACCGTGACGCTTGGGATCTTAAGCTGACCATCGCCGAGTACCAAACGATAATAGAATAAGCTGTCCACCGTCACCAAGAGGTTAACTTCTTCTGATCATACATGAGAGTTACTTGTGTACACCAACAGGCAGGTCACGTTATTCCCTAACAGCACAACTCACCTGACTTGAGTTCTAACGATGCCTCCCTCTTCAAGCCCCCACACACACACACACACACACACACACACACACACACCTGACTTCCTCTTTACAATACCTCTTCAGATACTTCTTGATATGTGGCATTTATTTGTAGCGTCATGAAGTGAAATATTCATAGCCCTTACCTCATGAATTAAAACACCTTTATACACTCACTCATGAAAAAGGACATTACCCATTCATCACCTCATACATTAGCATATCGTTATTCATCTATTCATGGTATGATATCTTTCCTCGTCACTTTATAAAACAAATCATCGTTATTCTTCACTTCCAGGTATAAAACATTTCTGTCAATAGTTTCAGGAAAAGAAATATATGCAAAACATAATATAAAAAAAACAACAGATCAGCTCTAATGATCACTCATTAAAAAGAGATTTAGTCATTATAATTGATACAACTTGTACTGAAAATGTGAGCATCAGAAATTAATGAGAAAATTCTTTACGATTTATTTATTTTTTTAAGATGCACATTCTTGTTGAGCTCTAATGACTGTTATTACTAATGTTATTACAGACGATGAGAAGGCATTACATAAATTACGAATAGATTAGTGGTAAAAAGGTGAGTAATATAAGCTTATGGTTAATGCAGTAAAGACGAAAGTAATTCTCATTTTCAATATCACAGTAAATCCCAAAGTAGAAATCTTGGTGAGGAACGTGGAAATTTTTGTACATTTGGGAGTAAAATGGCGGTCGATTCTTCATTCGTCTATTTCATTCTTACTTATTATTTACCTCGTTTAGTTTTCATATCTTCTACCGTGTTCACTCGACTCAAGAGAACGTTGGCTTTACTGTATGTTTCTGTAGGTGACTGTATGTATTAGGGCGAGCAACAGGTAACACTCAACACCTTCGAATTAATAGCGAGCTAATACCTTAAATTTCACACACACACACACACACACACACACACACATACAGAAGAAAATGAATGTGAATGACGTGTGTGTGTGGCTAGGAAGGGATGGCGCCCCTGGGGATGTAAGTAATGGTGTCACCGGGCCAGGGCAGCGGGTGGTCCAGTCACTTGGCTTACGGCACAAAGACGAACAAGTCTGAGGTAGGAGCTGAGGAGGGTCTGTTACCTGGTGTGAGGTAGACATGTCGTTACGGTAAGATTATAATGGATGGAGGGATGGATTCTGCATATATCCGCCTGACTCATTTATCCTTCCAGTTTTATGAGTAATTGATATCTAGCGACTCTTTGTGGGGCTATACCAGAGAAAAAACTCTCACAGCCAATGAGTTCCACAGAAAAAAAAATTACTTGGGAAAATTATATCCTGCATTATACCAGATAGGACCAATTTTTACTATAACGTTTGATTTTAAGATAAAACTAAATTGGGTGGAGGCCAGACTTAATCTATTTCTCTCTCTCTCTCTAAAGGATATCGTCCTATTTCAACTATCTTCACTATCTCTCAAGTAACGGGTAAAAGTAATCCCGTAAAAAAAAAAAGAGGGACTGATTGTCAATAAGAATCTCCCGAGGTCTTGACATTTTGACTGTAAGAATAATGAGTAAAAAAGGAAAAAATTCAGATCAAAAGTGCCTCAGTATACTCATCCCATCTGACATGACATTTGCATTTTCCGGTTAGTCGTATTAACTATTCACTTAGAGAGATAAGATGAGGTCTGATTTAGGAAGAGTTTTGACAGAGAAAGATTGGGAGAGGAAGCTTACCGGCTCAGCGTCAGGGAAGATTTAACCCCCGGGGAGAGGAAATTTAATCCAGGAGAAAGATAGATCCAATTTTTCTAGATCATCAAAAAGTCGAGTTTATCATTAAAACGAACATTTCTTAACACCGGTGGATAATTAGAATTCATCTAAGATATTACAGAAATTCACAATGATAAGATAAGAACTTTTATAGAGAAGCATGTCTAAGCTTTATGAATACATGTATATAAACCATACAATGTATAATTTCTTCATCTTCTGAGAACTGGACTCAGCATTGATCACCGATACACTATGTCGAAATCTTAACCTCACTTGAGAATATTAACTTAAAACTACAAAAGGAACAAGTACAGTGGGTTTCGTCTACAGCCTAAGATCACCAAAGGAAAGACAGTAAGAAGAGGAGGAAGAGACAGAGTCATTAGCTTGTGAGTACCTGAAGTGTAGCAGTGAAGTGTGTTGTTGTGGTGAAATATACGAGAGTTGTAGAGAAGGGTGTGTGGGTGTATATGGAGTATGTCGGTAGGGAAGTAGAGTGTGTGGAAGTGTGGTGTATGATAGTTTGGTAGCATGATAGTGTGTTTGTTAGGTGGTGTGTAAGTGTGCTGATGTGTTATAGATCTGTCTTGGAGGTAAAGAAATACACTCAGCTCTAAGTAAAACCAAGAAGCAACAATGATCTCATTATATCTCAATATATTCCTTTCCAGCTCAAACACCTTTATGTTTTTAAGCCAACAAGGCCAATACTTATTGTTAACATTCAAACTTCTTCCTGCTTCTTGGGACTCTTAAGCAAGAAACACAACCATTTGTTACAGTTAACCAAAAATAATAGAAAAAAAGAGCTAAGTTAAAAATGATTTTTTTTAACGCAAGAAAATGAATTACCTGGGCCGAGTAAACCAGGAGTTTACTCAAGTGGCTCTCAGAATAGCTAATATGGTCAAACGCAAGACGTCCTTGAAGGAAGTAGAGTTCTTACCCAGATGAGGGACGCCTCTGAAGACATACTTAAAGAAAATGCAGTTTTTCTCAGGCGAAGGATGCCATTGAGGACGTCTCTGAAGGAAGAAGAACTGTTCCCCAAGTGAGGGAGAGGTTGAGAACGACCAGAGGAAAGGTGAGCATCATTCCCAGATCACAAACATTCCACGGGACTCAGAGAAAGAAGACTTGACATCTCCAGAAATGAAGGATTCTTTTCTCAACAGTCTCTTAAGGATTACTAAAGACTTCCTCAGAGGAAGGACGCTACCCAGGATTCCCTGAGGAAGACCAGAGACCTTTCCTAGATGAAGGGTGCTCCTCAAGACTCCCCTGAGAGGCCAAGAGAGGCTTGACGTGAGCCACTTCCCTGCTAGAGGTATTTGCCCCCACACTCTAGTGTCTTGTGAACAAGTCTTAGTTCACAGCTTTTTTCTTCCTCTGGCAGAAGTTTTATTTTAAGCACAAGTTTACTGCCAAGAAAGTGTCAACACGCTTCGACTTTTTCATTTTCATTAATAAATTTTCTTTTACAAAAGTTGAGACAAGAATATTTTACGGCATATATAGTTTTTATTATTCTTCCTCAACAACTGTGATTTTAAATGGAACATCCTAAGAGAAAAAGTAATGTTCTAACATCAGTATAATCTATGGTATATTATCTCTGTTTACAAGGAACACACACACACACACACACACACACACACACACCACAATCGCCGTGACTATCTCCCTGCAGCTAATGCCAACTATTTCACCCAGAGGAAATCACAGCCAATAGGGGAGTCGGGAAGAGAGACGTCGCGACTGCCACCTCATTTTCGTGTTCGCCACTTTGGTTGATTGGATCTCCAGGTTTTCATTTTAGTAAAGGTGCCGCAATAGATGAAATTCTTACTTCTCTAAAGTCTATTGTATACAGTGTGAGACTTACCCATTATTTTCCTTTATTTTATATTTTCTTTAATAGCTCATAATTATAAACACCAGAATATTATTTCCAAGTTAATTAGAATGTCCCGCTTTCACTTGATCTAATTAACTGAGGAAGATATAAACAAAAGTGCATCTAAAAATTAATTTCTGAATATCTTTCTTCTAAAAATGTTTCTGTCACTACCCCATACCCTCTACCTTTCCCCAAACACACACACACACACACACACACACACACACACACACACCTTTAATATATGAAATAAAATTAATTAACTATGTGTGTTGTATGTGTTAATAATAATATATAGCTTGTACCTGTTATGATAATTTTTATTAATACTCTAAACTTATATTTCTTATAACTTCACAAAATATTTAAAGTTATTAAAATATAACCTTAATATTACTAAAAAAAAGTTATTTATCATATGAAAACCTTCGTCTCCTGACCTTGACCTATTGACCCAATGTCTAAAATCCGCCTGGCTGACCTGAACACAATACTGAGCACTAGTCTCCCCTGACAAGACGACCAAGAGTGAACGAAAAACAACGAAACTATGGCTGCTGAACGAGAGAAAAGGAACGACCCAATAGCCTGTGTGTTCCTGGACCTCTCTGTGTGGGTGGAGTGACTGACCCATTCACTCACTCACTCACTCGTTCGCTGATGGATTGGCAGCAGTTGAGTATTGTTAAGGTTACAGATGACTAGTGAAGGTATGTCTATAGCCGATACAGAACACACAGGGAGAGTAGGGAGTTGAGGAAGAAAGAATGGACGAGGGAGGGAGGGGAGAAGTGTAAGGGAGTGTGAGTGAATGTGAAACACCCACATTGAGGTCAAATTAAAGTTTCTAGGAAGGGAAGAATAAATAATGTTTGAGTTATAATGATGGAATACGGAAAAGAGAGAGAGAGAGAGAGAGAGAGAGAGAGAGAGAGAGAGAGAGAGAGAGAGAGAGAGAGAGAGAGAGAGAGAGAGAGAAGAAGAAGGGGCTCTGCTATCGTAATTAAAAGAAGTTCGAAAAAGTAAATAAATAAAAAAAACTGAGCCTTTAACCTATCAGAGAAAATTGTGTCGTAAAATCAAACGAGCTCGTAAACATAGAGCGAAAAAAAAGTATAGCATAATTTTATAGACAGAAAATGAGGTAATGAACAGGGTACAAGTCATGTTAGCAAAAGACTGAATATATATATACATACATACAGCAACTAACCACGTTACAGGAATCAACAAAGCCAGATATACAGAAAATTACCACACAAGGTTATAATTTTTTCTAAGTAAAAATCCTGAAGTTCAATAATTAAGTAAATCACTGAGAGAATTAGAGTCTTATCAGTGAAATATTCTGGTATGTCATTATATATATTTTTTTGTTTTAAGAACGAAATAAAAAAGTCGACGAAACTTGATCTGCCTTTACGGTGAGCTTATGTACTGAAAATTAAATTACAGCAGCAGCAGTAGTCGTTAAACTCACAAGACGAGTGAACAAGTTGACAGATTAAGTAAGTCACTTCATATAAACTTCTGACACACACACACTGTTGGCTGAGGGGGTTAATAACCTTCCAGCCCTGATCCCTTGTGTCAGTCAGGAGTAAGCACGAACGTATAACTGACTTTGAAATGTTTTCGACTTCCACAACAAATACGTTTGTACTTTAAAGTGAAGGAGTTGTTTTAATCACCCATAGATGTTAATGACTCAGATATTATTCCAAATGCCCAAATACTTTCTTTTAACCTCTAGATCACTTATTTTAACCATCAATAGCACTTGTTTTAACCACTGACTCCACTTGCTTCTCATTTCCCTGACGTAAGGCAGTAAATTCTTGCCAGATAAGAAAACGCTATTACTTATTCTTAATCATCATCCTTTTTGAGTATTTCTAAATGAAAAAGTTATAATCGTAATTACAAACTCAGTTCCTACATGTTCTAGCCATCCACAACACTTACCTTCGCAATCATAGAAAAAAAGACATCATATAAGTTACAAAAACCCTCTGTAATATGAGTAAAAATATCATCTAAAAGGCATCAGAATCCTTTAATTTGTTATTGAAATATAGAATTGAGAGACATACGAAATTACACTTACAATCCTTTAATAATTGACAAGCTCTGATCCGACAAGAGATTTTCATTATGCTGATTAGAAATATTTTACGATGCATCAAGATTTTTCTCAGAATTAAAAGTGAAATCTTAGTCAGATGGGTCAAAAGCTGTCAGGTACAGTCATTTGCATATGGTGAGTGTAGTGTGAGGGAAAGGGGTGAAATATATTGCCCAAATTCGTCTAGTCTCAATGTCATTCTTCTAATAAATAATATATGTGGATTTTTTTTTACCAGTGAACTAAAAGAAAAAGTAATAAACCACACACACACACACACACAAACACACACACGCACACGCACACACACACACACACACACGCACACACACACACACACACACGCACACGCACACGCACACACACACACACACACACTGGGTAAAGATCATCAGACTCCTGGTGCGGTGGGAGAGTGGTAATGGAGTTGGCCTTGGATAATGAAGGTCACGAGTTCTAGCCTTACAAACTTTCCAATCCACTCAAGTGTAATTGGCTGCAGGTTGGCCCGTGAAGGTTCTGCCTGCAAGCCTTGACCGTAATGGCTTCAGGCTTCTAGGGGCAATGGAATTTACACCATGGTTGGGTTATTAGAGACTAGAGGTAACGGGATTAATGTCTCAGTATTCTAAAAAAAATATATATATATGATCGTAAATATAGTCAAAACATATATTAAAAAAAATATATAAAGTGACACAAAACAAGTAAACTGTTTTTTCCCTTAAATCTGAACACCTCTCATTCTAAAACAGTCATGTACTACAACTCTCTCTTTTGGGAAGAAATAAAAATAAAAATAAAGTACATGCGACAGAATCACCATAGCCGTGACCCTGACTCGCCTAGCAGCGATCCCTCCCGAGTTTTGTTAGTTTAGCCTCGACCTTTGATCCATAACACTGTAGTGTGCCGCCGGCCGTCCTGTTCACCCTCCTGGCTCACGTACACTTTTATCTCTAAGTGAGGGGCCGCCTCCTCTCTCTCTCTCTCTCTCTGTTCCCCTTAGAATGTATAACAATGTACTTTAAGGATTATACCCCTCCTTCTACAAGTTGTATCAAATATAAACAAACATAAAAAAGTCACAGTGAGACAGAACACAGAACACAGTATCGGGAAATAACTCACCCAAACCTAAACTCATCACACAATCAAGTCAGGGTGTAAACTCCTCACAGGGAAATGTTGAGGTGAAAATGTGAGTTGTCGCCACGAGAGGGGGAGGTGACGATGACACTGTCCTCGTGGAGTGTTGGGCGATGGGGTAAAATTGGAGATATATAATGTTTTGTCGCGTGTAATTTAGGTTCTACGCCTTAAACACATTTTTTTTAACTTCTGCTGAAATATAGTGTGTGTGTGTGTGTGTGTGTGTGTGTGTGTGTGTGTGTATAATGGTCAGCATGCTCGCCTCGCAAGCGAGCGGACCCGGGTTCGATCCCAGGGTAAGGTGAAACTATGGACAAGTTTCTTTACTCCATTTGCCTCTGTCCACCAAGCATTAATTGGGAACCTTGATGTTAATCGATTTGCGGATCATATTCCGGGGTAATGGCTAGCCAGTGCAGTTGGCGAGTTGTCCGGTCTTCTCGGACTATCCCTTGCCCCTGGGTCAAATTCACGCTTAGGTGGCCCTGTAAGCAGTTGAGACAAAACTTACTCAACTCACTCACAAAGTCAACATGACTAGACCTACCTTCAGTTAATGGCAGTAAGCCTGGGACAAGTGCTGAGTCCATTGTCAAGTTTTTACAATTTAGTATCATTTTACGTAGTGTTCCTGTACAGGTTAGGCGTAAGGTGTCTGAAGCCGTGCTAGTGAAGAGGAATATTCATCTGCAGCCGTAGGAAATACCTGTACTTTGTTGTATTGATTGTTCAGTAAAGTAATTGTTTGACTCCAGTGTTGTTTGTCTAATATTTGTGTGAGTGGTGTCAGAGTTAAATTATTGTGACTATTTTCGTAGTAAAGAGAGGTCAATCTCTAACGGCTGTTGTTACCTCTTGGAAACTCTTCTTTCTTGACTTTCCTTTTTATAAGATCCTAATTTGGCTGGCAAGGGATTTATATCCCAAAGACCAGGCCTTTACAGTTGGAAGGAAATATAGTACATGCAAATAAAGTCACTTAACACCGTCACCTTTTGGTAGTAGAATGGACACAGCGGTAACCCCACCCCTAACCTTCACCAAGTGACCCGGGTTCGACCCCTTCTCATTCATAAATAGGAAACTAATATGGTAGTAAGCAAAAACTGAAACGGATAATGAATAAGATATAAATTTGATGATAAATTGAGTAAGAACGAAATTATAACTAAAGCAGAAGCGATGAGGTATATCACATGTTATTGATCGACTCATCATTAAAGTCTTACTTATCTGCAGAAACTGATTTATTCGTTATTGATGTTTATTTACGTATAATCATATTTTCGCCTAAAGATAAATGATAATATATAGTAACCTGTTGATATATTCTCTTTCTTTCATTATTATCATTCTCTTTCATTCATTTATTCTACTTTATTCTTTATTTTAATGTACCCTTTTATCATTTTTATTTAATTCTGGTATTTTTTATTATTTTCCCCGAATTATTCTAATTTATTAAGGTATTTTCTTAACCATTTTCTCCCTAGCATTAATTCTATCTTTAATTCCAGTCCATTATGCCTTCATCATTTACTTTATCGTCAATTATTCTACCTTCATCACATATTCTCTTTGTCTTCTCTTCATCAATCTTAATCCCCTTGTTTCGTCCGTTTAATAAATGCGTATAAATTATTACTATTACTGTTATTCTTCTTCCTCACTTGTTTCTAAGGTGTTCTCTTTACTCTCTCTTCTTTGTGTCTAATATATCAAGAATTTTAATTATTTTCACTTACAGGATTAAGGAAATTTTAAGAATGAACAGTGATTTGGAAAAACACGTAAAGAAAATAAGAGAGAAAATTGGGATTGGAAGGTAAATAGCTATACAGAAACGAGAGAGAGAGAGAGAGAGAGAGAGAGAGAGAGAGAGAGAGAGTCCCCCGATGGTACACACAGTCAGGACACAGCTGGTCTATAATACTCTCATATCACTCGCATAATGAGGCAAGTTTACCAATATTGGAGGAGGTTTGCAAAGGTCTGTCCTGCCTCCCACCACCACCCCCCCCCCCCACACACAGGTGCTACGGCTTACTCCTCTTATAATTCTTTCTTACCTCACTAGTATCTTGTTTGTGTCCATCCTATACACATATTTCTCTCTCTCTCTCTCTCTTCCTATACACAACACACTGTCCCTTGAGTTATGTGAATTTGTATTGATATTAAGTTCTGTGTGTGTGTGTGTGTGTGTGTGTGTGTGTGTGTGTGTATCATAACAAACTAAACATGAATATAAAAACAAAATACTAATACCATACGATCAATAACGATTATGAGAACAGAACCAAAAAAATACCCCCCAGAAGAATTGAAAAAAAAAAATGACAATAAATGAAAAATAAAATAAATAAAAAAAAAAAACATATAAGAGTAAACGACGTAAAATACTTATCAAATACTACTAAAAAAACCCAACATTAAAAGGATCGTTAACAGATAAATACACCCCATTAAAAGGCTTCCATGGACAGGTAAGTTAATTGCCGATATATCACAGGTAGGAGAGAGAGAGAGGGGGGGAATAGCTAATGATTGTGAAGAACATTTTTGCTATATTTTTTCCATCATTATAAGGAACAGAAGGAATGAATAATGTGATATTAGAGAGAGAGAGAGAGAGAGAGAGAGAGAGAGAGAGAGAGAGAGAGAGAGAGAGAGAGAGAGAGAGAGAGAGAGAGAGAGTTATATAATATTATCTAGTTTGTTTTTCAATATATCCCATCATCCTTCCCATTCTTCTTCTTCTTCTCCCATCCCAATATATCACATCATACCTTTCCTGTTATCCCTCCCATTCCATTTTTTTTCATCATCCTATCCCGTTCTCCTCTCCCATCCCATCATCCCATCCCCTCATTTTCCCCACACCAGTATGCCCTGTCATCCGTCACTCTTACCCTTCCCATCACAATATGTCCCATCATTGCCCACCCTAGCCATTCTGTCCCATATATAGCCAGTCATTACTCACTCCCAGCTGGTCATAAAGCTTTTTGGCGGCTCTTATCCTCTTCCATTCTCTCTCTTTTCTCTCTCTCCCTCTTTCTCTGTTTTTTTTAGCTCTTTCTCTCTCTGTCTATCTGTCTGTCTGTCTTTGTCTCTTTCCATACCTTTCTGTCTGTGTCTATCTGTCTCTTTTAAACACACACACACACACACACACACACACACACACACACACACACACACACACACACACACACACACATATACAAGTAAATATATTCTGAGTTGCAATCGAAACCTTTTTCACCGTGTGTAAGAGGCAACATCAACCCTGAGAATGGTAAAAGAAAACAGAGTAATAATTAAAGGAATTATATACGATAGTAACTGAAGTATTTATTTCTGATGACATGGTTTCAATAAATACTAACTTCTAACACACGAAGACCAGAGTTCGAACCCACTTCTAGCCGTATGGTTTAAACGCGGGTACAGGATATATATATAAATGAGAGAGAGAGAGAGAGAGAGAGAGAGAGAGAGCAGTGCATCTATCTTGAGCGGTCCACGTGCCAATATTGCTCACCTGTTATAGAGATAGATGAACCGAGAAGACGATGCAGTGATAAATAGTCAATGAGAAAGAGAGAGAGTGATGTGTGTATGTATGTATGTGTGTGTATACAGTATGCAAGGGTGCGTTTGGTGTGTATGTGTGTTCGTGTTTGTAATTGTCTCTCTATAAATACATTTGTAGATACGATTTTCCTTAATAACATATCATTTTCTTCATGTATATCAATAAGTTATCGGTAAACTCTTTTCATTATAATCTAAACACCTTTACGAGTCCTCCTGACAACACATCTCCATCGTAAATTTAGGAGTTAATCTTACCCTCTCATCTATCCACTTCCTTAGTCTCTCAACTCATTTCCCCGTGTCAGCATTGAGTTAAAACTTCCGGACCTAAATCAACCTTGAGAGGAAAGACAGTGAACAGTTTGAATTGACTTGGAAGCCGAATTGTCGTCTGCCAACTGCGTGTGTGTGTTGCTGAACTCTCCAATGCAACTGAAGGAAAACTTGCTGCCAGACAGAACCACAATGCAGCTATGGCAGACTACTACTTTCTCGATTTATTCTTATTACTTTAAGTGAGTTTCCTGGCTGTGTATTTGGAGTCGCTTCCTCCCTTTGTTTTCTCTTTATTTTCTCTCTATTCTTCATCGTTTATCTGTATCTTTAAGCGAGATCGAATAACACGGGCAAGAGGCATTGGACATCTATTTCGTTCGCCTGTATGTGAAAATAATGAAAAGAATAATGAATAAAAGTAAACAGCTAATAACAGTAATTATGTATTTATGTTGATCGTTTTAGTATCTGTTGTCAATAAATTTCAGCTGCTACAAAGGAACATATAATTATAAAAGGAACATCAATTTAGAACTACTTAAAGAAATATTCGTCTGCGAGCACATTTTTATTCTGCTCTTGTAAATTTTCTGACATAATTTTGTCGTGTGTGTGTGTGTGTGTGTGTGTGTGTGTGTGTGTGTGTGTGTGTGTGTGTGTTTTGTGAGTTGATTTACCCCCGCTAAACAAAACAAAAAACAACCAAACATATAATCAGACTGACTTCCATTTGACATTTACCTATCAGTCATGATTTAACACACTTTGAGTGACTCATGTCGGTGAGTTGACACAAAAGTTCCAGGTGTGTCAGTGACGGCAGGTATATTTTCACAACTTTTCCTACTTCACTGTACTCATCGTTTTTTTTTTCTTAACTATTTTGGAATTCGTAAGAGCAAAAAGAACCCTAACCTAACCTAACCTAACCTAACCTAACCTAACTATATTTATATATGTTTCACGAGTACTATCACCTTACCTCACGAGCCTGACCAATTTGCATCTTAATTTACCTTCCAATTAACTATATACACACCTTGAACTCGACACCTGGAGGTTAGGTAAGAGGGGATGGTCTTAATGATGTAAATACAACGTGATAAAGGGTTGAGGAATTTTCAATAATGCTTGGCTCTAGATGGATGAGAGAGAGAGAGAGAGAGAGAGAGAGAGAGAGAGAGAGAGAGAGAGAGAGAGAGAGAGAGAGAGAGAGAGAGAGAGAGAGAGAGAGATTTGAGAAAATGGAACAGTATGAGAAAGAGTTCCAGAATCTTATCCAGTTAATTCAAAAGTCATTTCCTTAACATTTTCTTTACAATTTTCCAATCTTTTTTTTTCTTCATATTTTTTTTTTACAATTATCTACCAGCCACACTCACTTTAACATAAAATAACTATATATAAGCCACCTGTGTCCTTCACTAGCGCAAATAAACCACAAGTAATTCATATGAGCAGCTAATATTTACAAGTTTAATTAGCGTTGTAGCATATATACTCTTGATGTCATTTAGAAGTCTTTTAATGTTTTAGTATATCTGACATTTGGAAAATTTAGTCTCAGCAATTTGACTTTGAGTTGACTTTCGTAAGGAACAAATATAATTAGACAGACAGACAGACAGACAGACAGTCAGTCAGTCAGTCAGTCAGACAGACGTAAGGACTATTCCACATCTTTCAAGGAAGCAGCTGTGGTAACCTCTCTTAGCTCCCTTCAGTGAACCAATTTGACGGCTAAGACACACCATTGTTTTCTTTTAGGACTCTGAGGAGAAGTGCACTATCTTCAAGCTGGCCATAGACAGGAGAGTTGAACTGTCCCTCTCATTATCTCTAGCTACCCATTACGCTCCCCACCTGCTGGTAATTACTCTGATGTTAATTGCTGTTCCCTGTAATCGGCTTTATATCTATTCGGAATTGTCACATTATTTCGCTGGATATAAGTTCCGTCGATATTCTTTCCGCGTTTTATTACCTGCAAGTTTCCTTAATGGCCGTCATGATTACAGGTGATATGTGTTAATTAGATACCCAAATACTGTTTCTTTTTCCGTCTATTTTTGGTTTCTGGAGGATTCTAACTCTCTCTCTCTCTCTCTCTCTCTCTCTCTCTCTCTCTCTCTCTCTCACGTTCTTTTATCTCTTCCTCTTATTTTTATTCTCTTACCTTCCTTTTCTCATTGTAATTCTCCTTCCTTTTCTCAATCATTCTCTTTCTGTCTCATTCATTGTCTCTCTCCCTCCAATCATCATCTGTCTTTCCCTCTTATTTGTTACTTTATCTCTCTTTCCCCTCTGTACCTTTCTCTCTTTATTTGGTTATCATTCTCTATCCGATATTTCTTTCATTTTAAACTAGGGTATTTATGACCAAGGATGAAGGAAATATGATACTTGGCAAAACTCCTCTTTCAGACGTTTTGGGTTTGTTGAAAAAGAATATTACATGAATAATATTTTTTTATATTGGGGACCGAAATTGTCTAAAAATAACTTGAAATCTTCATAACTTCTACCAGAGAGAAGATAAAGCTATTCCTTACTTTTAATCTCATATTCTTGATTCAGAAAAGTGATATTATTAATTGATCTGAGTGAAAACTACCTAGAAATTCACGTCATCAAAAGCAAATACCTCATGATCCAATATAATTTCACGTTTAAGGTGTGCGCTATCGAAATAGTATGGAATGAGACTACCAATCCAAAGCGTGTCTTACCCTCTCCTACAAACTTAGACACCTGTCACTGAAGCTTGTATCACTTGCTCCAATTCCCGAGTTATGAAAGGACATTGTCTTACGTGGAAGTATACAGAAGTGTACATCACACACCAGCATCAGCAGGGAAGGGAATCTGACATGCACTGGAGCTTGCCTGTGTACACCCAACAGATAGTGGCAGCATTTATAGAAACAATTTGTGCTGAAAGATTACATTGTTTGATGAAACTGTTATATTGCCAATATTACTGTTGTTACTTGTACTGTAACCGGTAAAATATACCTTTGTTACATTACTTTCCATAACTATTTTCAATTGTAATATCCTTGATAATAATTTCAAATCAGAAAAAAATAATAATTTGGACGTACACATTCAGATAATTTCAGAGACTTGTCTAACTCTCAAAGTGCCATAACATTTCTCCTCCAGAAGCATCATACTTGTGCTCTTTAACGTAACAACTTGATCAATACATTATATTCCTTTTCTTAACCCACACCGCTCCACCCCTTAATTCACTCCCTAGTTGTGCTAAAACTCTCATTAATAACACTACCATAGATTTTCCCTTTTACCGGTATAGATTTATGCTCTAAGTCTTACATTTATCCTCAGCACCTTCCAAACTGTCAACAAAAGGTAGTCTTCCTTCCTTTATTCATGCATGTATAATAATGAAAGGAAAGGTAATAACAAAGAAGAAAGAGCAAGACAGGTAAACAGGCATAAGGAATAACTAACTACAACATTCCTTTACAAGTAAGTTATTTAGTTGATAATAAACGACAAGTTCTGATACACTGTGACCGTCTACCTTATCGTTATAAATACGTGACGCTTGGAGGATATTGGCCAGTATGTGTGTGGCGTTAACCTTGATAAGCAAAGAAACAGTGTGACCAATATTTTCCAGACTTTACCTCGTCCGTCTGAGATAAGCTCGACATGATGACAAGCTGATGGGTCCAGACCATGTGTGTGCGCGCGTGAGTGCTGTTGAAAACGGGCTATATTTACGATATATTAAAACATATGAGGCGTTTTCCTATATTTTCCTTGTTCAAGTTGGAGGGAGCTTAGGGTCGTATCGTCGGAAATTCTCGTAAAATGTAAACTGTGGAAGGTTACCGGGAAGGAAGGATCTCCCAAGGGATGATATTCACTATTATGTGTTTTCTTGACAGGTCGGAAAAAGATTGAAGGAATCTTTGTTAATTTTCCACGACAGAGGAGTTTTATTTTATAATTATACTTGGATGAAATGATTAATATGGACATTTTATTCTCGCCGGAGCACTTCACGATTATCTAGTGTAGATGAGACTTGTTGTGTAACTTGCTTGGTTATATGTTGTTCAATCTCTCTTGATGCAGTGTCAATATATATAGCGTAATATCCAAATTCTTCACTCAAACGTAAATTCCAAATGTTCTTTTCAAACGATAAGTTCAGGTTTAATGTTCAAACATGTTATTGATTTTCAGTGTCAAAAACCGTATTCAGATAACATGTTCATCTTTAATGCTCCAACAACGCATTCTCATTCACTATTCAACCAGCGTGTTCAACTATATTAAAACAAAAATGTCAAGGACCAGTGTTCTAACGGCGTGTTTGAGGTTCAGTGTGCCATGTTGAAAATAAACCCAAGAAAAGTGTTCTATGCTGTGATCTACGGGGCAGCCGGAGGAGGTTGTGAAGGAGGAGGAGAAGAGAAAGGGGAGGAAGAACAAGAGGAGGGGGGAAGAGAAAGAAGGAAAAGAATAGGAAGGAAGAAAATGAAGGGAAGGAGGAGGAGAATTGGAGAGGATTGAGAGGTTTGGAGGAGGAGGAGGGGGAGTAGAGAGAAGGGGAGTACGAGGAAGGATGACGATCATTATGAATACAAAAGAAAGAGAAGAGTAGAAGAAGAAGAATGAGAAGGGAAGAAGTACAAGAAAAAGAGGGAGAGAGAAGTAGAAATTGAGAGGAAGAGGAAGAAGGAAGAGAGAGAGCGAGCTGGAGGAAGGAGGATAAGAGAGAGAGAGAGAGAGAGAGAGAGAGAGAGAGAGAGAGAGAGAGAGAGAGAGGTGGGGGAAGAAGAAGATAGCGAAAGAGGACGAAAACGGAGGAGAAAGCTAAGGAATACGTAATCTCTCAGAGGCCAAGTCTGTGTTTACCGTGCTGGGGATTCTCTAACAAAGGTCGCCTATCATGACCTTTGGTCCCGAAAATTAATTACCCAGGTAAGAGCGCCTTTGTACCTGATCGTGTCCCTCACCTTGACGAGTTCTTTGTGTCCTCCATCACCATTACCTGCCCGGGATGTCATACTTCTTGACTTATGCCCCTAATGGGAAGCAGACGGTGAACGCTTTTCCAAAAATATTTTTTCTCTCCAAAGTCCTCATCAGTTGGAGTCTTGATACCAACATATATACTATTCGTGTTTCTCTAAAGTATTTTTCATATCGTGTTTCATTTTAACGAGTGTGTCCTTATGCTCGTCAACTAAAAATGTTCTTTGTATAACACGTCATTTAAAAAATTTTCCTGGATATTTCTTTTCTTGTTCTCACTTAATTTCTTCGGTATTATAGACTTAAAAGAATGTGAGTTTCTTGTAGCAATTTATCTATAATATTTTAACTCTTTTCGAAACTCCATCATCATTATCAATAGTGGCTTGGCTTTCACCGGTCTACTATCAAATAAAGTTCAGACAAATCACTTATAAATAACGAATTACAAAATCCTGATACATCCAGCAATTATTTTTTCTCCAAAGACATTTTCGTGACTTTTAAAGAAACGTTGCATACTGTAAGTCATCCGATAAATAAGTAAAAAAAAATTAGTGTTTAAGTAAACTTGATGATCGTCGAGGAATAAACACCATCTTGGAGAAAAGAAGAGAAAAGTTTGCACATTAAAATGCATAAAAGTGTTTGAGCAGTTTGCATTATCATCAGGAGATCGTTTCCTCGATTAGCCTCAGGTATTTTAGTATTCCAGTACACCTTTAATAATCTTGGAAAATACAGGTAAGACACCCACAACTCCAAACTAAACCATTTCTTTCAGTATTTTATCCGCTTTTGTGAAATATAGTTCGATTCTCTTTAATGTTATTTCTTTCTCTTGACCAACATTTATTTATTTTTCATAACAAGACTTATCCTTAGGGGTAAACTATTCATTACACTAATTAGCATAAATTTTAAGTGTATGCTAGATTACATTTCGTGGTTTTATGTTAAATAAAAAATACGCAACTCAAAATTAAATCTATTCTGGGTAAATATTCGTTCGGTTTCAGACTACGATACAAACTTTCCAATTCTTTGTGACTTATTGAGGCGAGTGAGGGATGTGAGTAAGTGGCAGAGGGAGATTAATCTTAGGTTTCCTTGATGCTTCCCATTTGTCTGTTTATGTAAGTATATGAATTATGGTTGTTAGTTACCGTGATGGCGTGTCACTCCAGATTCAAGGTAATATTCCTATATATCCTGAACATTTATACAATTTCACCTATCATCTTTTTGTATTACCTGTAGTGTAAGTTCGTTTGTTGTTGCTGTTTCATAACCACACCATTACACACATACGGACAGAGGACAAAGACTATATCACGATGGAAATACACATACACATTTACCTAAACATGCATAAAATAGATGATTTATAATGGAAATTGTGTTAAGTTTTGGGTCAGGAACCTGTAGCCTTTGGTGAAGTTCAAAGGTAAACATTAACGAGAAGAGAGACCTGCTGTATGACCCTCAGATTCTCTGTTATTTCTGGGGTAACTGCAAGCCGCAGACCCTAGCAGTGTTTTTCAGGCTCTTGCAAGTTTTTCCATAAAACAAAATGCTGAAAGTGACTGTTAGTTAAATTGGAATGAGAGTATAATTTAACCATGAATTACCATCGATTATACTTAACAAAACAATTTCTAAGGACTTTTCTCTGGGGTTAAATTAAGTATCTACTTGTCAGGGACAGTACAAGTTGATGACTGGATTATCAATATTACAGCATGAAGAAAGATAATTTCATTCACCATATATTATTTTCTTAAACATCAGGTATTTCCAGGTTGGTCGGATATGATTAATCAGTTTATTACCTGCGTTTCAGGGAACTGTGATCAAATAGTGTGTTTATATCTTAATTATCCACGACTAATATATTGCATATTCAAGATATTTCTACCTCGACATATAAGAATAAAAGATATACACACATACACTTACATACATAAGTATATTCACACACACTAATTAACGAACATTATATCACTCGCGTATATGTACACATACATATCCACATACGTACACATATATACTCACATAATAATCCACTCACCTACCCACCTGCTACCAAAAGGAAACGATCTGTCTCTAAAATTACAAACGATACATATTTCACACGATGTTTTGAAGACGAACAACAGCAAACAAATAAATAAACAATATATAATACAATGAAATCTACTACACTCGAGGGAAGTACAAACCCACGCTCTGTAATGTTTAGCCTCTCATAACGTAACAGTTTTAAGGGTTGTCGTTGTTAAGGGCGTAATAAGTGTAATAGTTCGTTATTCTCGAGTTAGGTTAAGGATATGAACATCTGGATGGGTAGTAAGCGAGATAATGTGTGAGCTCTGACCATCCCATTCATTAAACTATGTTGGTGTGGGAGATAAACAGATGAGGGAGACAGAGAGAGACAGAGAGATAGACAGAGAGGGGAAGAGAGAGGTACACAAACAGACAGACAGAGAGACAGAGAGAGAGACGGAGAAATAGAGGTTGAGAATCACTTAGCCTGCCTCGAGTGTCCAAGCTCCACTGCTATCTGGGTAAACACAATTGCCTGTGGCCACCGCTGAGGGGAGTGAGTGAGTGGGGGGAGGGGGGTGGGAGGGGTAGTGGAGGAAGGGGAGAAACAGAGGGAGTGAGAAGGAATGGTGGAGAAATTGAGAGAAAGTGGGGAAGGAAAAAGGGCAAAGAGAAAGAGCGTAAGGGAGAAGAGAGGATGGGAAAAGAGAGAGAGAGAAAAGCCGGCAAAAAAGAGGAAAGAACCAGAAGAAGAAAAAAAAGTAAACTATCACAATAAGGAAAGAAAAGAGAGGGCCGAATAGGAGAGTGGGAAGAAAAATAGGGCAAAAAGGGATGGAAACAAGGAGAATGACAAGAGTGTTACGGAGGAGAGAATGAGAAGAGAAGTTGTGTAGTTAGGGAGGGAGGCAGAGACAACGAGGAGAGATAGAGAGATAGGTCGGGAGGGTAAGAAGAGAGAGGAGGGAGAGAGATAGGTGAGAGGGAGGGGGAAAAGGCAGGGAGAGTCAGGAAGGAGACAATATTGTGGGGAGGGCTTGGGTGAGGAGGATCAAGGCAGGATGGAAGGAGTGCAATGTAGTGTGAAAATTGTGTGTTAGGGGGAAGGCAGGAAGGCCGGTGTGACCATATACAGTTCGCTTTATTGTTCCCTCCTGACTACAGCATTACTGGGATTTACACACCAATCTGCTTATTTGGGTGGCAGCTATAGACCAGATGATTAGGGGGCATTGAGAGAGAGAGAGAGAGAGAGAGAGAGAGAGAGAGAGAGAGAGAGAGAGAGAGAGAGAGAGAGAGAGAGAGAGAGAGAGAGAGAGAGAGACGCCAATAAACACCTAACAAAGCGGTGGATAAACTGATGATAATTATATAAGGTGTTTTATTTCGTCATCTTTCCTGGTGATAAAAACACAATTCAGGCTCGACCCTATGAGTAGAAGGTTGACTACACGCCAGGCCGAATAATCCAACGCAAAAAGACAAAAAATACGAAGAACAAAATGTTTCCTGTCTCTATGCACTAGATTGGGGAAATTCGTTCAATTATACCCTGAATGTTCACGTACGCATTGTTAGTAAATGGTGAAAGTCAATTAAGAAAGGAAATATTCGTGTGGAAAGAGGGAGGAATGGAGCAGAATTTCCGGTGACAATACTTCTCAGTTTGATCCTCGTGACACAAACAGAACACCCAAACTTTGTCTTTTATCTGGATTTTGGTCTAAAGTTCTAATCAGACTTTTGTATGGTTAGTATACCTGTAAGAGCTCCTCAAGACAATGACATCTACTGACTCACAACACACACAGTCACACACATATTCTGTACATATACGAATCAGGTAGCACATATACACTTATCACAGTAGTTACCATTACTGTTAATATGTCAAAGATCTTACCCCTCACCCTCCCAGACTGAGAATAAAAAGTTTTTATCATGAACTTAAAAAAATTGCTGCCATTAAAGCAACCCCTCCTTAAACTGCACTCGAGAAAATTATCAGAATTAGTTCCCCACACAAAAAATCATTAATGGTTCATTAATCCCAGGTATGGAAACAAGCTACCCTTAACCACTAGCGGACGGGAAATATAAAAAATAAATGTAGTTATGTGGGTTCACGGGACACCAAACACAATCTTGACGACGTCACCTGGCAACATGTGAGGAGGTTCAACAGCACTCTTGATTATAAGTTTATATAGGTACCTTAAAAAGTCGGTGACCTCCTCCTAACGAATCAGTATCGAAACTAAATGAGATATAATGCAACGCCAGTGAACATTCTTGGTTATAATGCTCATCACCTGAGGATGTTATACGCATTTTCTCTATAACATTCCGTTCTGAATGTAATAGGAGACGCACTCTCGCAGGTGAAATTGGCAGGCTAATGGAGTTCTCGGGGAAGAATGTCATTCTTACATATGCAAACTATACCCTTGATCACAATGACAACACAGAAATATTAATATATTTTATATGGTTGTCAATAATAGGTTCATACTTGCATCTATTTCACATAAAATAGCTGTGATGTAACATATGAAAGGCAATTATTTCTCAGTTGAAAGGCACAATAAACTCCCCTTATGCACGAGATACAACAAACAAATATTGAAATATGACCCAAGTGTCATCTTATGGTCCACCACCAGCCAGCGGCGGGAAGGTATGGATCAGTTTCTCTCCCTGCTTTTACCAAAAGATTGGCTCGTGTCTTTTAATGTGGATTTGCATATTTCAGGCAGATGATGTGATCCCACACACGAGGAAGACCATAACAAGCTGGAGGGATGTCTTAAAGGAAGAATCCGCTAACTAAGACTGAAACCACATTCAGTCCCATATTGCAACAAGTACCATGAAAAATTACTTTTGCATATTGTGATACACTCTGGACCGGATCTTTAGTAATCACAAAAAATACTGGACAACATACGAGCTTTAAGAGGATGCATAACTGCAATGATAAATTACTTAAAGCATCGGATAAAAACGGCATAAAGGGATTCAAAGCTCCGGAAGTTGATTGAGTTAATGATACACGCAAGTCACTATCGAGTAAATCACTGGATAAAGAAAATTTCCAGAGTGACTTTATGCAGCAAACGTGATCCCGATCTTCAATACGGGAGGTAACGGCGACTGACTTACGCAGTGAGTGGAGACGTATGACTCCCAAGCAAGTCCAAAAACAATGATAACTAAAATAAACAAACTTACTTGGACTGAAGTGTGGTGTGTTACGGGGTCTCGAGGAGCTGTTAAATTTCACCTACCTGGAAAAAAAATCCTATTAACCTTCTATCTCAGTTAACTCCTATAAGATTTTCTTAAAGGTTAAGGAGAAAGTCGTCACTTATACCAATGATATATAGTGGAAGGAACTCAAGGATGTGTCTGTTTTAAAGTATAAATACTTATTAGGTGGGAGAGGATTAAATAATGACTATGAACCTACAGTAGTACCTACAGGAGAGTTCTTACGAAACAGTTTGTAGGACTATGGCGACAGAAACCAAACCTAACCAAGTCACTAGATAATATACGATAATCATTAAGTTTGGTTTAGTTGGTGTGTGTTGTCTGTCATCATCAGTGGTTTAGACTTGCAATCTTCCTGGTGGAGTTTTGATGACAAGATCATAAGGTTCTGGAGGGAAACTGTGTATATGTCACATTATTACATTATTTTCTCTCTTAGATAAGCATCTATGCATTACAACAAATGTTTCCAAAAGGATACGATTCTACTCCCCCTAAAAGTGGTGACCCTCTCCTTAACCTTTACCAACAACAATTGTACTCTTCAACTAACAAAAGCAACCATGATACTAACAATGTTTTTAGTTAACCCCAATAATTAATATATACATTTGTCCATCGTGTCAGAATAACAGCATCAGAAGTAGCGCTCACCTTGCCTTCGTGGTAGAGGAAGCCTTCGCGTCTCCCGTCATGTCTTAGTTGAAGGGGCCAGGTACCATCATGCCTGAAACAATATTCATAAATGAAGCCACAATTCTGCCTTCATTATTCTAATTATTATTATATTTTTTTACGGGGATTAGCCCATCCGAGCACAGGTCACTGACCCACATCAGGACCTGGTGGGCGAAATAATAATAATAATAATAATAATAATAATAATAATAATAATAATAATAATACAGTAATAATAATAATAATAATACAGTAATAATAATAATAATAATGAATAATAATTAATAAAAGTAGATACAAATTATATAAAAAAATAAAAAAAAATAATAATAACCATAAATAAATACAAAACGAAAAAAATCAATTAGGAGTGAGAGGCAATATACAGCATGTATGTTGTGTTATAAATAGTAAGAGAAACAATTGAGACCCTGCAATTGTGTGTAAATGAGGAAGAAAGTCAGATCAACAACCTGGGTGGGTGGGAGGGAGGGAGGGTCGGGGCAGGTAGGGAGGGAGGGAGGTAGGGAGGGTGGGGGCAGGCAGGGAGGGAGGGAGGGAGGGAGGTATGTAAGTAAGTATATTTGGTAGTAAACAGCTATAGTCAAATCTTATTTCTTATGTTTTGACTGTCAGCTGGTAGACCGAGACGACATTTTGTAAAACTATTAACAGGAAATTTGCTCATTTCCCATTTAACTACAACAACATGTCTATGCACTCCGCCAAGTAAGGCCTCGAGAAATGTTATTTGTAACTGTTTTCGTAAGTGATTGGTAAGAGTTTTCAGTGGAATAAGGTAAAGTTATATAGTTTTAGCAGTCGGTTGTGTTATGGGACGAGTCGGCTCCGGTCCACAACAACTACATCCTCACTATATATCGTCGTATTTAACACATTAACCTCAACAAATACAACCCGTGTTGACCACTCCTTACCTCCTCATTCTATATTCCTTCACCAATGATAACACTTATCACTTTACGGTATCATTTATAACACTTCAGTCTGACAGCTGATGACTGGACAACAGCAGCAGAGATACTGACCGTAGTGTTTCATGAAGCAGATTCATAATACATCTCAAAGCAGGTGTCGGAGATTCATGAGACACGAACTTTTTGAGGTGACTGCACGGTCTGTACCTATGTTGTCATGGTGTCCCGAACAAATCTGACCGATCTATGGCCCTCCAAGTATTGTATAGCTTGGATTATCACCTGTTAACACTGTCTTACATCCAATCTTTCATCTCAGTTTTATGTTAGTGATTTATCAGACTGAGGTACAGCGAGTTCTAGCTCTCATAATTTTCGAATGTTGTTGAACTAGTGTATTACTAATCTTGTTACACGTTTGAAGACCTTCGCAGTAGAGGCGCGGTAATAACATTATAACAACAACGGCTCATATTTTTAGCTACGGTTATCACGCTTTCCATTTGTGCATAATTTTCCTAATTATTTAGGTGATCTTAATACTAATACTAAAAGCAGTACTGTTCCAAAACTTACATGCATATTTCACACGTCCCTGTCAAGCTTGGAGAGGAAGCAGACAGACAAGCATGATCCCAAACCCTCATAAATTACATTCATCTGTCCGCTGAGAAGTTCAATAAACCCATCCATGTTGACCGTGTGTAATACCCCCTCGTCTGCTGTTGACCAAGTCAACTGAGTCAGACCTCATATGAACTCATCACATGAATGGTTTTCTCTTGTTAAACATATGACCAGTAAGGTGACGCGAACAACGTTTGTCATTTGTTATAGTTAACAGTTCAGTTTCTCAAGTGATACACTTTATTATACAGTACATGTTATATCTTGTCACTATTAGAGAACACACCTTCTGCATGGCTCCCAGGAGTCACAAGAGCAGTGTAATACAACAAAACAAGTACAGAAATGTTTGAGTCAATATTCTGGGTAGCGATTACGCAGGTTGCCAGAAATTCCTATAAATTAAGATTTACAATCACTCAACCAACGACGACAAGATCTGTACAAGAGGTTACTAGAAACATTTTAGTTAGCCCCAAACACCGACATATCTTTCCCCCAGTTGAAAATCTATAGGTGTACATAATTCACATCCCACAGAACTGTTGGTGCAGCAAAGATCAAGGAGACTACTCACCGCAATATACATATAGTATATATTTTTTCCTGATTAATGGTGGTTAAATAAGTTTACCTAACCAAAACATTTCCTGTGTCATACACTTCTCTTCTTGGTTCGTTGTTAAGTGGATAGTAGCTTACGGCAACACATTAAAAACTGAGATTCGAACCAGTGGCACCGAGGTGTGCAGCCGGCTGGTCAGTATACCGCCGAGTGCCCACCACAAACTGGCCATGGTGGCAGCGCTTTAGTGGCTAACTGTGTAAACTGGTCATTAGCATATCTGTCAACACAGTACCACCCCGGAGGCAGGATTGTAGCCATTAGCGATGCGCTCTCAGGGAGGGATGTGAAGGGAAGGGAGGGAGGGAGTGCCGTGATGTGTTGATGTGTGGGCGTGTGTGGGCGGTGTGTGGGGTGCGCGTATGTGTGTGGGGTGCACGTATCTATGTGTGTGTGTGTGTGTGTGTGTGTGATGGCTATATGTTGTATGAGAGTGGCACCTGTCTCCGTCAGTCTTACTTTCACCTGTCATACTAATCCATTCATGAGAATAAAACAAAAAAATACTAAGAATGGCTTCAATCCTTCTAATAAAACTATATATAGCAATCAAAGTTTTCTCACTGACCCTATACGTTTGTCATACTTTCCTAATCGCTTTCCTCTCTATCGTATCATACATTTTTATTCTCTAAATCTATAGATGCCACAAATAATGTCTTTTATTCCACCTGAAACTTTCCACATGCGATTTGAACCCAAATACGTAATCCTCGTATTCTCTCCCTTTCTCTGTTTATCCTGCAATTCTCTTGAGGATAAGTTTGTCATACACTTTATCTGGTATATTAACATTAACAAATATCAAATTAACATAACACACAAAACTAACATGAGACGTTCATTAATAACAATCAATATCACGTGAAAAAAAATGATATAATATCGAGATTAATTTTAAAGAAAACTTACCACATAATCACATAACCTAATCACAAAACACGTAGAGTGAGAAAATTACACATAGTATAACGGAAGCAGGGGTGACACAGCCAGAAGTGGAGGCCAGGCATTACCATATAGATTCATGGAGCACATCAACTTTTCAGGAGCTGGTTTGTGCTATAGACGTAATTTGCATAAACTATTCATAAGGCTCTGTCAAGATCATCCATATCATTATACCCTCCTCTTGGTGATCTCTCTTACAGCTGATGGTACTCATTTTTTCATATTTTTATCAGGAATAATAATGTCACTGTCAGCCGATTTTGTAATATATTTCAATTTATTTTATACATTAAGTTCTAGATTAAAAATATTTATTGAATTATGAATATGATGTATATTTTAATTGCTGGTATCTTTATATTATATTAGACAAAATATAGCGTAAGTAAAATTTCTTCAGTAACAAGTTTGAATGAGTGTATAACTGATGTATGCTATAAACCTTTCACTACACACACACACACACACACACACACACACAAACACACACACACACAACTAAACTCAGGGTCAACACTTACAGCATAAAAGGGTGTCAAACTGGCTCTCTCACTGGAGTTGTTAGTTAGTTTCTGTCATCATACAAAAACAACTGCTTGTTCAGGTGCGTGTTTATTTTGCTTGTGTGTGTTATACGTGACTGTGAAAACAAGTGTGTGTGTGTGTGTATGTGTCTGTATGAGGGTGTGAATATTGTGTGTACATTTCCGTGCATGAATGTGAATGTTTCATCTATACTTACGTTTATTTGTGCAGTTTGAGTAAAAATATATTGCATGCATGACTATTAATACCTCCTACAGCTTAACAAAACACTCTAAGTATCTGAAGCTGACACAGAAATCAGCAAGGACCTCTGAATGTAATCTTAGCTGATGGGTAAATGTAATCCTCCTTATCCTTTTCATTACGTTTAATTATTTTCTCTCCTCTTTAGCATTATCCCCTTATATATATATTTGTATCTCAACCCTTTTTCATCCTTATAGATTATTTTTTTAAATTTGATGCAACGAAGTTTAAATAAAAATGAATACAATTGAATCTATATAGAATTACACAGCGAGTTTGTTGTTAATACGTGAACTAAATAGATTTTTTTTCTATAGTTGATCCAAACTCTGAGCTCAGGTGGCTTAACTTTGCAGTTCTGAGCCAAATTCCAACATAATCTGCACTAAATTGCAGTGAAGTAAAAGAGGGAGAGCGAGAAAGGGGGAAGACGGAAGAAATCTGGTTCACTTCTTCTTTAAAGTATATAACAGTTCCGAATTAATGAGACTCTCAGATTCAAGTCTTGATTTTTGCCGTGAATGTTGTCCGGAGTCTCAGGGTTGACTTAGGATCCATCCATCGTTGCCTGGGAGTTGGCTTACGAGCCATCCATCGCTGCTCTGCCAATACTCATTAAAACTTTTCTTCAGGGCTGAGAAGCTTCTCAAAGGCACGGAAAAAGATGCTATTCACTGCAATACAAAGTCGCTAATGGTAATGAAGGTGAGTCTTCACTAAACTGATCCTGAGAGCAATGGGGAAACTTATTTTTATTTTATCTCTTAGGGTAGAAATGAGTTGAAATAGAAATGGGAGTTTTGTTTCTAAAACTTATCTACGTAAACAGTTGTAGATGACAGCAATTGTTGACTATAAAGACTAAGGTTAAGGGAAGATATGTTGAACACAGTATCAATGGTGTAGAGGATAAATAGCTGAGGTGATGGTGGCGAACTAGCCCCTTAAGAGAGTCTCATGAGAGAGAGAGAGAGAGAGAGAGAGAGAGAGAGAGAGAGAGAGAGAGAGAGAGAGAGAGAGAGAGAGAGAGAGAGAAAACACTATCTTTCATAGACCAGAGAGCACAATTAATTTCCGACACTAAATATATGAAATTAATTCTTAAATTGTTCTTCACTGAATTAAATGATAACTGAAAACCAAAAGTAAAAGTCAGTTGAGTTTCTACAAGCAATATAAACTCAGGGTGTATAAGGGAGATCAACATTCATAAATTTCCGAGTTTGCTATAGTAAATGAGTAAAGGTCTTAGCTCCTGGTCAAGACTCATCTTTCGTCCCCTTCGTCTAGCTGCTGGTCTGGTCGGTGCCATTTCTCACTCCCATTATTCTGGCTGGGTAGGTGGAGCCCGTACCTCCATCCCATTATCTTAGCCAGCCTGGTAGAAGGACTCGTTTGTATGTAGATTAAACGCCATTTCTTGTTGATGGCGCGAACAAACGAATTATGTAGCAGCGTCACGCTCCATTTGTAGTGAGGAAAACCTGCCAATTTCCCTCCCTCTGACACCTCCATCCTCCAGCAAGCCTCACCAGTTGCTAGTACCAGTGTCATTTGTCTTTCTAAACCCTTTTCCCCTTTCCTATTACCCTTCCCTTACCGCCTCTCAACCTCGCCCGCCTCACCAGTCTTTCTAAACCCTTTTCCCCTTTCCTATTACCCTTCCCTTACCGCCTCTCAACCTCGCCCGCTTCACCAGTCTTTCTAAACCCTTTTCCCCTTTCCTATTACCCTTCCCTTACCGCCTCTCAACCTCGCCCGCCTCACTAGCATTACGTGACCGTCGTGTTGCCGAGCCACAATACATCAAAGGCGGTAACAAGGTGTCCCCTCGTCCACACTCAAACCTTTTTACCACACCAAGATATAAGTTTCCAGGGAAATATGTAGATCACGTTGATAATATAATATAGGCCTATTACTATAGTTTATATATAATTTATCTTATAAGCTTTGTCAAGAGGTTTGCTTATCCGAGTAACTACGTAATTAATTTAAATATTCTGCTAGCAAAGAAAATTTGTAGTAAAACTGTAAATTTTTCCTTGTTGATATAATCTAATTAACATACCTCCTAAGAGATTACCTCAGTGCACCATGATCCTTCATTCTGTCGCGATCCTGGTCAGAGGTCTTTAGGGTCCAAGTGACGATCAATGTGGCCTCCTCGATACCACAAGTAAAATAATCGAAGCAGTAGTAAACCTTTTTGTTTCTTGTGTTATTATTTATTCTATTAAAAAAAAATCCCTATTTATCTAAGTTATCCTTAGTTACTAGCCTAAAAATCCTTACAAAATCCCTAACAAATATTTCTACGGTATCATGAGTAAATGATGAGTCAGGTGAATTGATGAAGGAACATGTAAACACCTCGATGAGATTACCTGAGACCAAGAGCTTCAACAACACCCATCATCACCTGTGTTATTTGGAGGCTCAGTGAGTTTAGAATTTGCATGAGATTAATTCCAGTCGCCTTTCTCTCCTTTGTCAAATGTGTGGAATTAATTTTCACAAGGCAGTAATTTGATAGAAGTGTGATGGCGCTTGCGAGAGGAGTAATTATGCTTCGCCACCTGTTGCAAGAGACCATTGAGTGTTGGCCTTTTGAGTGCGCTTTCCTTGTGTAAGTGCGTTCGTGCGTGTGTGAGTGCATCCTTGCGTATGAGTGTGAGTTCGTGCATGCGTCTTTCAGTGAGTGTTTCCGTGCGTAGGTGTATGAATCCGTCGATCCGATTTAAGTCTGTTAGTCTTGTTTTTGGTAAGAAAAGGACTTAAAAACCTCTTATTCTCAGAACCAAATAATAAGAGGTAAAATGATTCTACCTTGATGGGTAAAATTACACAACACTTCCAAACACACACACACACACACAAAGACAAAATGGACACGAAGATTATAGAAATAAGCAAATACAAAGATAACACGAATACACACACACACATGGACAATGCATACGGAGAGATAGCATAAAAATAGAGAGAGAGAGAGAGAGAGAGAGTCTTGATCGTGATCCTCAGTCAGCGTCCTGAGACTCATCACTCCACCTGCCGGAAATGTGTTAACTCGAAGCAATAGTCCCTGGTTACCCCGCCGCCCCCCCCCCCTTGTGAAATTGTTCAGGTGTTAAATCGTCTTTTTCTCGCAGTCTTTTTCTTTTTCTATCTATCTGTCTTTTTCTCCAGTTTGGAATTTGTAGGTTTATATATTTATAATATCTATGGTTTTCTCTTTTCTTTATCTTCGTCATTGTTGTTTCTTCTTTCAATCTCTCTCTTATTTATTGCTGTTTATCCCTGGTACGATATATAACCATGAGCAGTTGGTATCCCCGATGAGATGATTACTCTATTGTAACTCAGTAATATTCATCAACACATATGGCCGAGGGACAACTATACTGTCTTGTCTTGATACTGGTGCACATAACATTCTTTGGTGCACATAACATTCTTTGGTGCACATAACATTCTTTGGTGCACATAACATTCTTTGGGGCACATAACATTCTTTGGTGCACATAACATTCTTTGGTGCACATAACATTCTTTGTGCACATAACATTTCTTTGGGGCACATAACATTCTTTGGTGCACATAACATTCTTTGGTGCACATAACATTCTTTGGTGCACATAACATTCTTTGGTGCACATAACATTCTTTGGTGCACATAACATTCTTTGGTGCACATAACATTCTTTGGTGCACATAACATTCTTTGGTGCACATAACATTCTTTGGTGCACATAACATTCTTTGGTGCACATAACAACATTCTCTCCGCACTGTGAAGTAAGAAAATTAAAGGGAATGTGACAGGAATATAGAGTCGACTTGTTGACCAAGAGGCTCCAACTGTCGACCCAACATCTGACCTTGTCTCTCCTGATAATGATAATGAATCTAACGTTTATATTATCCTCTGTATCACACACACACACACACACACACACACACACACACACACACACACACACACACATCCTTCCACCCGAGATCCCTCGTCCGTGAATTGCTGTTCGACACCACAACCGCTTCTAGCCCATACGAGCACGAACTGATCGCTATAAGAACAGCCCAGTCCCAACCATTGTAAAAACTATCAATAACTTGTAATCAACCAGTGTGTTCACTCCCAGTCAATCTCACCTTTTTGCACTGTCACTATGTTGAAATGCCCTGTAGTATGACCTTCTCCCCACCTAGTTATTATATATCATATTTGTATCTCTTATGTTACATGTATATTATTTGTCAATCAAGAAACCCATTCCCCAATTATGTAGCTGTATATTTTCAGCCTTCCAGCTGCCATGCTCTTTCAATAAACCGTTAATTATTATTACATACAAACATACATACATACATGTCGCTGAGTTGCTGTAGTGTACCAATAGAACGATAAAGAATGATAAAGTCTACGAAAAATTATACTATCTTGTAACTTTGTATGTCTCTCTTGACGAATAAAATATAATCTACAGAAAATAATATTGAATTATTTAAAGATACAACAATGTCATTTATTCAGAACATTATATTTATGAACTTAGGTATTAATTAATTCATAAAAAAGACTCAAGAATCATATATCAAACGTCAACAACAGAAGCCATGAAATTCCAAGATAAAAAATAAAACTAAAAAAGTCGATAAAAAGTGATGAGGAGATGACTGAGGACGATGAACGTCTAACTTTTGTAGAAAATGAGAAGTTGAAGAAGTGGGTTAGCAAGAACAGAGAGGACTGGTGGTCATGACGGGGGAGGAATAAGAGAAACAGTAATAATGACGGGGGAGGAATAAGAGAAACAGTGATAATGACGGGGGAGGAATAAGAGAAACAGTGATAATGACGGGGAGGAAAAAGAGAAACAGTGATAATGACGAGGGAGGAATAAGAGAAATAGCGATGTTTGAGGGAACAAGAGAAACAGTGATAATAAAAGGACTGTGGCATGAATAAAAGAATAATAAATGGATATAGACAAGTAATGAAGTTAGAAAAAACGAATGAAAATAATCAAGAAACTTATAAAGGAGATATAGAAGGAGAGACATAACACTAATAACACCACACTATTTTATCATCTCTTATCGTGGGAATTTCAGTGACAATATAACTTCAATTCATTTCTATCGACCTACAGACGGTTCTGATAGTGGTGTGTAAGATATGATTTGATGTATAGTAAACCATCATCTTCAGGGGACTTCTTCAATGTATAAAATAATGTGTATTGAGTTTTTATGATGAAGGATATAGCAGGAGTGAGAGGAAGAAGCTGTTTATATAGTGATCCGTCTTACGAATTGTTCACTATCTTCTGTGTGGGTCGTCTTTGTGTTGTACGGGCTGTATCGCTCGAAAGTTCACCCACTGTCTGGCCAACACTTTGACCTTTTTCGGTGATGTATTTCGTGTACGGTGTCTTCATTGTGTTGTTTTGGAGCACTTGGTATAATCTCCTCACTGATCTTCTCACTAGGAGTTCTAGCTCAACCGTTCAAAGTAACAATCGCGAGAGCCTTGAGACTTTTTGCCATGATAATCTCCTCAGTAGCATTACCATTGATAGGTGGGTCATAGAGCTTTGAGGACGACTGCATCTGATAACCTAGCCTAACCTAACCTAACCTAACCTAACTTAACATTCAGCAGTCAACACACTCAATTTCACCTACCACACTTAGCTTTATCGGGACACTACAGTTGTACACACTCAATTAAGCTAAAGATACACTTATCCTCACCTCTATTCTATACCTCAAAACACTCCATTATACCAAGGAACACACTCAGTCACACTTACACTCCACACCTCAACACACTTCATTATACCAAGGAACACACTCAGTCACACTTACACTCCACACCTGAACACACTTCATTATACCAAGGAACACACTCAGTCACACTTACACTCCACACCTAAACACACTTCACTATACCAAGGAACACACTCAGCCACACTCACACTCAACAGCTCAATCTAGCCTCACGTAAGGACACAAATTTACTATTTTATAAAACTCTACTCTCCCTGTTCCTACTTTGTTTACGAGAGCCCTTGTCGTGTTGACCTTCTAGACTAGCTGTTGGCTCACTGACCGCTCCTAATTGGTCAAACATACCTGAGCAAACTCACCTTCTCAAGATTTTAACAACCAGAAACTGAAGGAATATCAGGCTATATGCATGTGTGATGAGAAATGTGTTTCCTTTCCTATTTTGTGATTTTTTGGGGGGGTCTTCCGAATTCTTGTTTGATTTGCTTCATCCCTGACTTCCCTTGTCTGTTTCTTTTAGAGAGAGAGAGAGAGAGAGAGAGAGAGAGAGAGAGAGAGAGAGAGAGAGAGAGAGAGAGAGAGAGAGACTTAATACAACACAACAGATATTATCCACCATGTTTCACCACATAAAGGGATTACATACTGTAGTAGTGACCAGCGGTGACTCCTTCCCCGTGGCGATACTCCCCGGGCTCACACAACAAAAGCCAGGCTTGGATAATGCACAAAAAATAGGTAAAAGCACAGGAAGCCTCCTCCCTACGCTACAAGGGGTGAGTTAGCCTCGGCCATTAGTGAGAGCTGTGAGCGACCCTGCACACAACCTCACGTTACGAAATAAAACTTTTCACTTTACTTAGTACTAACTATAACTTCACCACAGCGAATAATATAGCATAAGTTATTGTGGCCTCGCTCCTGTAGATATGGTTGCAGAGGATTACAGTAGGTATGGAAACTATTGTTCGAAATAAATTTGTTTCTTCACGTGGATTGATAATAACAATTACAGACAGAATCCTACGAAGTCATAAAGAAAAATAAATATCCTTAAATTTCTTCAGGATGTTTCAGCTAGGAGAACGAGCTAAGCCTTTGACAGCTCTTTAACACTCACCGACTGATCAATACCTGCAGGTTACACACACACTACGACAGGCAGCAGGACCCGAGTAACTTTCCTCACGTGATTAGCTGAGAGCCAGCGGTCACCGTAAGTATTGCAATGATTAATAATTTTCAACATCCAACTCTACCTTAACATTGGCACCTCCAACACCAGTCGCCTTCATCCTTGACGCCTTGAAAATGGAATTAGAATTTAAATAAATGGATATAGTATTGAAAACCTTGAGGAGGAGCTTCTTACCCACTGCTGTAGATATTTTTCACGACCCCTCCCCCTCCATACGAGCTTTGGGAATCGAATGAACAATGCGATACTAGGTGAACCATCTTGGACTGTATGCCTCGTGCATCATGAACGAAGAACATGCGGTCTTACCCGATGGTAAAACTTCGCTTGATTACGTCATATGGACTATATTTGACAGAGCTTGGTTGTGTGTACAGAGGTCGAATTGGAGTGAATGTATAGATAAAAAAAACAACTCAGAATTATTATTGATTCCTATTTTTTACTGTCTCCCATTATTTCATATTTTTAACTGAACCTTAAAATACACCATTTCGTATCATAAGCCAAAGTGGACATATTCGAGGAATTTTCGATTCATAGAATTTAAAGTAGGAAGATTGGACGAGCGAATATTAAAGCATTGGATTTCATCGAATTTGGCTTTGGTGTATTTCATCACATTCGATAAGTAATCAAGGTAGATTCACAGGCGAGTTTTGCTCCCCTTTCGGTGGTTCTTAGTGAGGAATGTATTATTAACATCGGGCGGCAGGTAACCTTACAAACTTATTTGGCCATAAAAATTCCCCACATTTGCTGTGTTGTAGGGACGAAGTGGAGAGGAAACCGGAATTTTTAATTTACAGTCCCAAATATTTATACCATATCTGTGAATACTCATCTACGTTGGTATTCGTTTATATAAGTTGATCCGATTTACTCTTATGCCGTTGGCAGCAGCTTTCATAAAGAACTTCAGGGAAATGAGAAATCGACCAAGTCAATATATTCTCAAAATCCCTAATACGACTGCGTATAGGAACACAATTTCAAGAAAGTTGAACTCTGTATAACATCTTGTATTTATTGCGATCGGTTTTTCCTAAATAACCTTGTATTGAAATAAATCGGTACACCTTTTTTTTTAACTATAGAATATGGTCGACATTTATACACGTAGACCTAACGTTACAATACCATCCTTTCTTATCTTGACATTTATTATCGGGTTAAAATATTCGTTGACATCACTATCGTTCTTAGACCTTGTAACTCTAGCACACTTGTGGGGAGAATTAATTGTTCCTTCGTTTAATTTCTGTTAATTTTTCCGAGAAGAAATACACTTAATCGACTATTCTTAGGTACAAACTACAGTTCCAGTTACTGGGGGAATATTTCACGACTTGACAAGACTTTTTAATTCTTTGTATAAGTTCCCCGTCTCCTCCCTCCTACCCTGCCCCCCTGACCACCTCCTCCGCACACTCCTACCCTGCCACCCCCTCTGCTCCCTCCCCCCACCCTCTCCTACCCTGCCACCTTACCACCTCCTCCATACACTCCTACCCTGCCACTCCCTCTGCTCCCTACCCCACCCTCTCCTACCCTACCACCCCTACTACCCCTCCTACCCAGCTCTCTCACTAAAAGTTTAGAAGAGCAAGAATAACATCGCATCGAGTAGTTTATTCTTAATTCTGGTTGAGTCTGATCGTATTCTCTAATCCTCGGAACTTGTGTCAGGCTCAGAAACAGTGAGTGATCGTGGAAAGATTTAATGCATTAACTTGAGAAACTTTACCATTCTTGTTCTGGAAAATGTTATTCAGTAGAAAGGTACAACGTTCATGTCTCTCACCTTGAAAGACGTGACTCGGCAAGGCTGTGTTATCCGATGAGTGTAATTCAGCTCGTGAGTGCCTCCTCCTCCTCCTCACGTTACTTCACTACCAACACCTTCACGTCACAGCCATCGTTAACAACACCAGGAATATTGTTAACCAAATATAACAAACACCAAGATTGTTCCTCTAATCCCCATGCTCTTTCATTCCTCTCTCTCACATCTCACATTCCTCTCATTCACTTTCTCTGTCCCTCTTCCATTCCCTTCTTCCACTTCTTTCAGCACTACCTAAACCCACCATCCACTCCCTCCACCAACTTTTCACCCCCATCTTCCCCCTCCTCTCCTCTCCTTCCTCCCCCATCTTCCCCCTCCTCTCCTCTCCTTCCTCCCCCCATCTTCCCCCTCCTCTCCTCTCCCTTCCTCTTCCCCATCTTCCCCCTCCTCTCCTCTCCTTCCTCCCCCCATCTTCCCCCTCCTCTCCTTTCCCTTCCTCCCCCCCATCTTACCCCTCCTCTCCTCTCCTTCCTCCCCCTATCTTCCCCTTCCTCCTCTCCCCAGCTCAGTAACAACTACTTACTTCATGTGACTTAGACCAATCTCCTCCTCACTCACCATTGTTGACTCCTGTGTGTGTCTCTTGGCTTTGTGTATTACCGTAAACAATAAACCTCACTAATTACATATCATTACGTTAGACAGGTATGAATGGGGTGTCATTATCTCATCAATATCATCAGGTTTGGTGTATTTTTTTAAGGAGTCTCGTTATTTTTCATAGTGTTGTATATTAGACGATAATTATATAAAGTTTCATTTTTCTTTGATAGAGTAACTGGTAAAATAGTGTGTGGTGAATTGGTTTCTGGGGATAATTGATAATTGGACTGAAGAATGAGAGAGAGAGAGAGAGAGAGAGAGAGAGAGAGAGAGAGAGAGAGAGAGAGAGAGAGAGAGAGAGAGAGAGAGAGAGAGAGAGAGAGATATTAACTCAGAACTGTAAATAGCTTATAACTAAAGAGAGAAACCCGCAACCCTTGTTTCCCCCTTCTCTACTTCACTCTCCTTCCCCTCCCTCCCCCTCCCTCTCTTTCCTTCCTCCCTCTTTCTCTCTCCCGCCTCCCCGTTTACTCCCAATAGCCATCCACCCTCCTTCTTCCCCCCCCCTCCCTCCCCCCTGTCGACTGTCCTCTCCCTCGTCCTCACCTCCTGTCGTTCCCTCCTCTCTCCCCTCACATCCTCGTGTCGCCTCCCCCGTCTCCTCTCCCCTCACCTAACGCTCCCTCACCTCTCCCCTTCTCCTGACGTCCCCTTACATTCTTCCCTCCTCCCACTGCTCCCTCACTCTACCCCTCATTTATCCCCGTCACCCCCCCCCCTCCTCCCGCTGCTCCCTCACCTCACCTCTCACCTCCACCCTTCCCCCCTATGTATCCGTGAAAGAGGTCGACGAGTGAGTACCAGACCAGCTAATTACTGGGTCCCTTCATGAATATATTATGTCTGTTTAATATTCCAGCTTACCTTGTAGGCTCAGGAGTTAAGCTCGCCTCACACACGTACATGGCCTTACCCTCTTCATTATTCATCATTCCGAAGGCCAGAGGTCAAAGGTCACCACGAACAATAGGTCACGTATAAAAACACCCACAATCAGAATTCATACGACACTACCAAACATTTAAACGATCGATTGAAAGTCAAATCTAACCACGGGTCAAAAGTCAGAGGTCTCACGGAAATAAAGTCATTTATAAAGTGCTCAGAGTTACAGAGATCAAAGGTTAAAGGTATACTGTTCAGAACAAGAAGGTAAGATATATAGGATTCAGTTAAGGTCATATTTGGAACCGTAATAAGAACATAACATGAAATAAAGGTCTCAGGGTTATTCAACAGGTTAAGGACAAACGTTTTCTCAAATTACGTAAAAATTGAGAGAGAGAGAGAGAGAGAGAGAGACACGACACACCAATTCTAAAGGTTACTGTTGAAAAAATTTATTGATACCTCAGATAGAATTGTTTGAAAGGTCACCGATATATCTACGAGGAAGACCTGAGAGGTATGGTGAGTGTGTCGTGAATGATTAAGACTCCCCCGCGTGTTGTGAGAGAATAAAAATGTTCTAGAAATTGAGAAAAGAGACAAAAGACACATTTTAGGAGTTTTTTTAATTGACTGGTTGTAGGAATCTTCCCTCACCTTAAAATCATAAAGAAGCAACAGAATATAACTTTACTTGTATACAATTAGCACTCAATTAGTACTCAAAGCTCTCAAATAACACGCCTTTATGTTATACTAAGAACGTCATTATGTATATTACACAACTGACAGACACCATATAGCATCATCAATACAGCTCTACAAACAGCTCCTGCAACAAGCTGCTTCAATCAACGTTCCTAATTCAGAGTTAGGTAGCCTGAGCTAAAGATTATGTTTGCCTTACGAGTTTTACGTCCACTTACATCCCAGCGGATGTTTTCAGAGCTGAGCATTGGACTAAATGTGTACCTAACCTTGTGCTTGACGGCGGAGGAGGAACTTTCACAGCAAATATTTGTTATGCGTTGGAGGGTTACCTACTTCCCCGAGAGTCCATGTAAATTTGTGTATGAAATTAGACACTCGTGTAATTGTCAGAGAGAGAGAAAGGAAGATGGCCGGAAGGATTGTGATGTATATATATTGGTGTATGCAGAGGTATAGACAAGAACACATCACACAAAAACATACATATTGAAATAAACTTTCTTACGCGATCAAGTTTGTAAATTGGAACACCATTGAAGGCACTACCACCACGACTGCTGTGTTGGCGTCATCACCAAGGTCTTGTAAAGGACAAAGAAAGAACTATTGCGTCGAGACCGGCGTGATCCTCCGTTAGTTTTACCCGTAAACACTAAAGAGAGGAGAGGGCAAGCATCTCAGGTGTTAGTGCAAACTGTGGCCTCATTCCATCAGTAATCTCTGTGGTATTATCTTAAACTAGAACTTCTTACATCTCCAGTTAGTAAATAATTTAACATAAAGTTTAGTTTTTAATATTACGGTCTCCAAGGCGTCAATACAATATCGTAAGATCAATAAGTTTGCAAATAAGGAGGGGGAAGGAGGGAAGGAAGGAAGCCTCTTGCCATCTTGAGAGACGGTCAGAGAGGTGCAAGACGCAGGTGTTTACCAATTAGAGTTAAATTAAGCGAGGGGAACCAAACTCTCTCTCTCTCTCTCTCTCTCTCTCTCTCTCTCTCTCTCTCTCTCTCTCTCTGTCTGCTTCTGTCTTTAGCTGTACCTCTTTCATTTTCTTTGTCACCTACACCTTTCTTTTCTTCTCATTTTTGGGGAACTAAACTAGATACAGAGATATATGTAGAAGGTCTATGGAAATAACTGAGAGATGGAGGCGTCTTAGAGAGGAAGAAAGAGAAATACATGGAAGAACACCTGATTGGACGTGACCATTAAGTAATCAGAAAGATGGGTTTGACGTCATCACCTTTACCTCTATAACATCACCTGATTGGATAAGAGTTCTACAGAATCAGATATCAGTTCTGACGTCATCACCTTTACCTCTATAACATCACCTGATTGGATAAGAGTTCTACAGAATCAGATATCAGTTCTGACGTCATCACCTTTACCTCTATAACATCACCTGATTGGATAAGAGTTCTACAGAATCAGATATCAGTGCTGACGTCATCATATTTACTTTTAAGGCAGCAGGTAATTGGTGGAGATGCAAAATTAATCAACTTTTTTTTTACTCTTCATCAGTGTCTAAGCAAGATAAATAAACTAGACCTGATTAACATGTTTAGTTTTCATTCTAATAGTTGATTATTGTGTGGTAGAGGAAGGAGGTTTGTGAGTGTATCTGTGTGTATGTGTGTCTGTGGTTGTTTGTGTGTTTGGGTGTAGGTATAGATGTGTTGTGGTGGGGAGAGGAAATGATATCGAACCTCACAAGATCTTCCGTGTATCGCAGCGAAGACTTCCATTCACCTGTGTACAGATATACACAATTCCTACCCTTCCACCACCACCATCACCATCACCAAACCCCTCCCAAGCAGCTACAACCTCATCAACCACCACCATCACCACAACAATCGCTTCGCCTACCACCACCACCACCACCCCACCATCATCAAGGGAGCTACCACAAGAAGCCATTATCACGCCCTCCCCCCCCTACCACCGTACGTTTAGCGTGTAGGAAACAGCTGATACACGCTTGGTGTTTACACAAGGTTATGACTTACACGTGGCTCTATATCTCTCCCATCCGTTTATCTTTTGTTTCCCTTCTCTCTCTCTCTCTCTCTCTCTCTCTCTCTCTCTCTCTCTCTCTCTGTTTGCATCTAGATATACAGGGTTAGGTATCCCTCCTTCTCACTCCCCCTTGCTCTATGTCACTCCAAAGGTTAACTCTTCGTTCAGTCTCTACAACTGGGAGATTTGCATTCAGCTAACTGTAATTGTCAGAATGAACCAGATGTATCCCTCTTTGAGCTTCCGTTTAGGTTTGGAGTTATTTATGTTCCTTGGGACAAATAACAAGAAACAGAGAGAGAGAGAGAGAGAGAGAGAGAGAGAGAGAGAGAGAGAGAGAGAGAGAGAGAGAGAGAGAGAGAGAAGGAGACGTTGCTCCAGTCCTCAGGGTGTGTGTCATTAGCGATGTCCACTGGGATTCTCGGACTTCAAACACACACAACAATTCCTGGATCCTTGTAGTGTGTGTGTGTGTGTGTGTGTGTGTGTGTGTGTGTGTGTGTGTGTGTGTGTGTGTGTGTGTGTAGAAAAAATACACACGAACAACAACGCCAACAGAGGCACTTATAACCGTCTGGTGTTTCCTACTCTGACAAATAACTCACTACTATATACAACGCCAGAACTCCAGCAAACGCTAAATACTACCTTCTGTCTCCTCTGGCATTCAACATAACACAGACACATCAGGCTAACAAAAAATATTATAATTTACCTCTTGATGGCATTATATCTTGAAATATTTATGATATTTTTTACCTATCCAGGGAATTTACCACGGAACTTTAAGAATAATTACTGTGAAATAGAACACGATATTTCTTGATGAAGGAGGATTATAATTTCAATACATTTATATAAGGAAGTCTAGGTGTGCTCAAGGCTTTGTTTACTTCGAAATCGTTGTATATATTACTCACTTCACCAGCTACTCACTTCACCAGCTGCTCATTTCAACAGTTGCTCATTTCAACAGTTGCTCATTTCAACAGTCGTTCACTTCAACAGCTGCTCATTTCAACAGTTGCTCATTTCAACAGCTGCTCATTTCAACAGTCGCTCATTTCAACAGTGCTCACTTCACCAGCTGCTCATTTCAACAGTCGCTCATTTCAACAGTCGTTCACTTCAACAGCTGCTCACTTTAACTGCCTCTTACTTCATCAGTCGCTCACTTCAACAGCCTCCCACTTCACTACATTATAAAATCTTGCATCTTATTGTCTTCAGAGAGAGAGAGAGAGAGAGAGAGAGAGAGAGAGAGAGAGAGAGAGAGAAATCCCTTCATGCTCCCAACTCTCTTTCCAGTACATGTAAACACTTCATTGCGTTTGTCCATCTATCTATCTATCTATCTATCTATCTATCTGTATGTCTATCTATCCGTTTCTATGTGTGTCTTTCTCCCTTTGTTCACTCACCACCCCTGCCAGCACCCCTGCCACCACCCCTGCCACCAGCAGCTGAAGGTGGCAGGTGTTGAGGGCAGACTATTGCATCACTTGTTGTTGTGTCGTCGCCCCGCCACCAGTCACCATTATATTGTTGTTGTGGTAAGCTGGTTGACGCTGAAAGGGGCATGGAAAAGACTGTTTGTTCACGTTGAAAGGGGAAAGGAAGGGGGTGAAAGGGGTGAAATGAAATGGAAGGGGGTTTTAGTTGACGCTGGAAGGGAATGAAGGGGCTGTTAGGTTAGATTGAAAGGGGAGTGGGAATTGTGCTAATTGACGTAGAAAGAACAATAGGGGGAATGCCAGTTGACAGTAGAGAGGGGTTGAAAAGGCATCATTGGACGGTAAAAATTTATAGCAATTGAGTAATTTCCAAATATTAATGGTAAAAAAAATCGTGTAAACTATGAAGAATAGATGAAGACCCAAGAGAGAGAGAGAGAGAGAGAGAGAGAGAGAGAGAGAGAGAGAGAGAGAGAGAGAGAGAGAGAGAGAGAGAGAGAGAGATGTAGGTGAACAGAAAATTTTGGGGAGAATTATCGGTTCGGGAATTTTTGTTGTATACTCCATCAATCCCCAAGTTTTTCTGGACTGGGCAACATTTTAACAGCAACGATAATTTGTTATTCCACTCAGCTGATTCCCATAAATTCACCTATGTTAAAACACCACAACTATGAGGATCCTGTCATACTTGGCTGATATCCTAGGCAGCAAAACTTATCATCATCAACTACAAGATGATTCACCTCTACTTAGCTAATTCCCAACTCAACAAAGGAAGTGTTAAGTGAGAAAGACAGAGGGTGTAATAATTTTTAAAGTATTTTAGTAGATGTTTATTTATGAAAGCTTCCATGACCTTGAAGATAAGCGAGGTGAAAGAAATTTGATGATACTTGAAAGAAAACGGTGTTAAAATTTAGACAGTTACGTGGGGATGGTGTGAGTATAAGAAGGGGGGGACATTGTTAACTAATATCAGGGGGAACAGAGCATATTACCAGCAACAGTAAGAGGACTCCGCTCCACTTAGCTGATAATAAAAAGATGTTAACGGCGCGGGGGAGGTGTTCAGAAGTACGGAACAATGCACGCTACGCTCCCTCCTCCACTCTTTTATTGTTGGGAAACTGTTTATCGAAAATGTATTTAAGATTCATTAATGCGTCATATCCGGGGCATCGAGTTGGTATGAAATACCTTTTGGTAACTGTGTGATGTATATGTATGTATTTATGTATGTATTCTCTCTCTCTCTCTCTCTCTCTCTCTCTCTCTCTCTCTCTCTCTCTCTCTCTCTAGGTCACTACAAGATGGGTACAAACATAGGGATATTTTCGCTACTCAAGGAAATGCTTCAGCAAGTTGGGTAAGTTCTGTGCTAACTTTTAAGACACTTTGTTGCCGATCTCCAGGTGAAAAACTTTACCTGTTCAGTAAAGCGCCGTCTCTTACACTAATTAGCTCCACAGTACCTGAGGAATGTTATGAGAACGATAATTTAAAGTGAAGAAGTGTTTGAATAATTTTATGAATTACAGAAGTACTTTGTTGGGAATATGAAAGGAATGAGAGAGAGAGAGAGAGAGAGAGAGAGAGAGAGAGAGAGAGAGAGAGAGAGAGAGAGAGAGAGAGAGAGAGAGAGAGAGAGAGAGAGAGAGAGAGAGAGAGAGAGAGGCCGAAAAAACACCAACATTTCCTAAGTTTATGTTCAAAAAAAATTCTTCAGACAAAATATGAACTCCAAAGAATTTCCCTGAGAGGTACACAACTCACCCGAGGATGGCAGACTTTTGTGTGTGTCCGGACTCTCTCACAGAAGGAGCCAGGAGGAGTTTTAATGATGCCAAGGAGTCCACCGCACCCCACGTCTTGTACCCTAATATACAGGATCTCTTTAGCACTCTCTCAGAAAATTGAAGTGTGATTTATTTATCTATCTATCTATCTATCTATCTATCTATCTATCTATTTATCTATCTATCTATCTGTCTGTCTGTCTCTCTGTCTGCCTGTCTGTCTGGAACGAACACACACACACACACACACACACACACACACACACACACACACACACACACACACACTACATCCTTGACCACCGAAGGGTCAAGACGTACCTGGCGCTCCTCTAGGAGCAGCCAGGTCAACTGTTAAGTTGGCCCATACCAACTCCCTCCCCTGAACCCTCCTCCCCACAGGAATATCAACAAGATCTCGCCAGCAGTTACTATTTCATTTAGGAAAGGAATGGAACCAGTGTTAAAGAGAGGTGAACAGTGGTGAACAGTGCTTAAGTCAGTGAGAACAACTCAACAGTAACAGTCGTACCCAAGTTAACCTTCACACAGTGAGGTCCCAGGTACCCAGTGATAACGGCCCGTGAGACCCAACAGCCAGCGATGTGTTAATCCGTCTACGATAGGAAGGCCTGGGACCACACCTCACTCATATAACACCGTCTGTGAGGGAATTACTACACCACGTGAGGCCCCTCATAACACCATCTGTGAGGGAATTACTACACCACGTGAGGCCCCGCATAACACCATCTGTGAGGGAATTACTACACCACGTGAGGCCCCTCATAACACCATCTGTGAGGGAATTACTACACCACGTGAGGCCCCTCATAACACCATCTGTGAGGGAATTACTACACCACGTCAGGTCCCTCATAACACCATCTGTGAGGGAATTACTACACCACGTGAGGCCCCGCATAACACCATCTGTGAGGGAATTACTACACCACGTGAGGCCCCTCATAACACGATCTGTGAGGGAATTACTACACCACGTGAGGCCCCTCATAACACCATCTGTGAGGGAATTACTACACCACGTGAGGCCCCGCATAACACCATCTGTGAGGGAATTACTACACCACGTGAGGCCCCTCATAACACCATCTGTGAGGGAATTACTACACCACGTGAGGTCCCTCCAAACACCATCTGTGAGGGAACTACTACACCACGTGAGGTCCCTCCTAACACCATCTGGGAGGGAGTTACTACACTACGTGTTTGCTGTTCAACACCTACAATAATCTGTATGTTCACTGTATGTTCCTTCACCTTTCTCTAATGAAGGCTTTTGTTAAACCACCAATGTATGTAATAAGTCATTTATGTCCAATGTATATTTTCAGCTTTCGGGCTGCAGAACTTTTTCAATAAACCGTTATTATTATTATTATTATTATTATTATTATTATTATTATTATTATTATTATTATTACCTAGTGATTTTAACTATCCATCTGTTTGGTAATTAATATTCAAATGTGTGTTTTGCTAGCTAGATTACTTCCCAAATGCGCCTTAATACACGGAAATAACCTCATTACAAGAGGATTACGTGTCAGGAAATCAATTACATTATGTTTAGCTAATAATCTCTTAATAAATAATTTTTTTTCGATCACAAGATTCACGAAATATTACATTCCTGACTTTCTGCAGCAGACCTATAAGTGTATAAGCTCCTGTGATCACCTGTCGGGGGCTGGTGGGGGCTGAACACCAACGAGATACACAATAATATTAACCAGTCTTTATAGGAACTTTTATTCCTCGTAAAAAATAAACTGACAACAAAATCAACGTCAGTTTTATTATGATTGTTGTCCATTGGCCGCCAGTTGCTTTTATCTTTATTTTATTTATCCAAAACAATTATCTTCGTGGTTTGGGTAATTTTCGGCTTCAGTTTTCTACGTAGAGAAGTTTCTTATTGTATTCAACCTCACGTGTGTGATATCCAGACACAGGTGTAATGATATATCTAGACACAGGTAACACTCACTGCATAACACAATATCCAGTACCACAACCTCTCCTACATCCATGAACGTACCATCACTCAGGACTATCATCATTACCACAACAAAATCTGATTAAAACTGCCTCACTCTTCACGATAATATCTGCTGCTCGCCAACACTTCACACACACACACAATATTCTCAATCACTTCTAGTCTCACACATCCTCCCTTCCTCACTCTCATTATAACCTCGTACATAATTAATTTACTTTCTTTTTAACTCATTTTTACCTCACACGTGGACGCTGCCGATGTGATTTTATTCTTCACGTTAATTTTCATAAGTAACTCTATCGGTGTAGTTATTGTTAGTTCTATTATTATCGTTCTTATATAGTCTATAGTAATTTATTCTCCCCTCTATTTCCTTTTTTCTGTTTTGGACATCTTGACGTAATTCTGTCTTCTCGTGTAATTTTATCCTCATATTATTATTATTTTTTTTTTCTATCGTCATCACCATCACCTTTTGCTTAAACTCTGCTGTTGACTGTACGGCCGAATCATACACAAGGAACCTCAGATTTCCATAAGTTTTTTTCTACCTTACAGTGGCTGGGACGCCTCATCTTATTAGCTCGCTTCAACAACTAGACAATTTGGTTGTTCCATGGCGTCAAAATTAGATTGAAACTCTACTGTACCTAATTGAGTTCATTCATCCTTAGTTAGTGGATAGAGTAGACACTATCAGCTACCTTGTACAGTATCTTCTAAAGGCTGTGGGTTTTCTAGTACAGTATCTGGCCATTACTTCCAAGCCCAGATCTATATTTGTTCGCCTCACCCATCTCTTCTATGTAAATTACTCAATATACTCAAAAGAATCTTTCTTATGTTATACTATGAACACTATTCATGGTATACTCAGAGATAGGTTCCATAATTCAATGAAAGCTGGCCACTCTCCATGGTATATACAGCAGCTGGTACTAGCCATGGTATGCTAAAAGATGGTCACTGTTCCTGGGACACTGAAGGGTGGTCTCTCGTCAAATGTTTACGACTGGAGAGAAGCGGACATAAATTCTTTGATGGAATAGATTGACCTCCATCTTAACGTTGCACTTTATTATAGGTTAAATTTGTCTTTTTTCTTTATTACAGAAAAAAAATCGTACAGTAATTACTTTATCTTTGCTTAATATAAACCACCAAAGAGATTAATTAACCTTCTATTACCGGATAATTATTTAATATTTGTGGATCTTTACCGTCACTTCTGTAAATGATGAACGAAATAAAAAAGAAAACGGAAAGTCAAATTCGCCCCAACTAACCATTAAGGTGACATGGTTGACCTCTAACGACCTCTATCTCCCTGGTCACCGAGTAGCTTACATTGCTCCTTCAACTTATATAGTCGTCGATTTTATCTCAACATGCAAGATAAGGAAAGAGTTTTTGAGAAGAGCAAGAGCAATTAAATGAAGATATTCCTTGTGTCCATAGCCTCCAGTCAACCGGTCTTTAATCTTTACTTTTCCCGTGTCATGTATTCGATATTTTAGTCTTTGGTCATCAGTCTTTATGTCTCTTGGTTTACCGCGGTGAGTCTAGCTCTCGAGTGATTTCCGGAAAGAGTCTATTAAGAAGGATCAGGAACGATTTTCACAAGAAGGAAACATCAGTCGAGATATCAATAAATAATTCTCCGGAAGGTGAGTCATCGTCGGCACTGAGACAAAGGAGTGCGAGGCGGTGAAGATTAATAGACATCCAACGTCACTTTGTAATAACTGTGACAAGTAGCCTTTGTAAATTCTGCCCTAGGTGTCTTCTTCACTCCCTCCCTAGTGTCTTCCCCCTGCGCTCTCCCCTCTTTACCTTGCAGTAGTAAACAGATTGAAACGCGTTTTGTCGTGATGTAACTGATATCAACATCGACTCTTACGTAATGATTCTGGCATTCTTTTTATACCTGTTGTAAAGTGGGGGATTCTGTTGCTCTCTTCACAGGCGAGAATTATAACGTCATTTTCTCCATTGTTTCAGGGACAAAGATTCCCTCGCCCTCGTCTCGCGCTGGGTGGTGGGAAATATGTCAGTCGTGGCGGCTAATTACACCAAAACGCAGCTTCCATTACGGTCGTCAGGGACTCGTATTTGGAAAACGCAAGCTGTAATGACGGCGGACGTGGCGCGGAGGCCAGTTTTTACAGCAGTACAATAGCGGGCTTCTCTCTATTACGGTTAAGCATGCTTTTGTCTTTTAATTCAGACCTTGTTTTTGTAGGATGTGTCGCACCGTGTTGTATTTTTTCCTTACATCTGTTTTTGTTTATTTATCTTTTATTGTTTAGAAGGAAGTTTGTGTCTGAAGTTTCAATGAACGATCTTGTCTTTTGTTTCAGGTCATCATCCTTGTTTTCTTAATTTGAAACAAGTTATAAGTATTGTTTCAGAGAGTCATTTTGCTTTCTGGTTAAACGGAGAACAGAGAATATGTCCCAAAATAAACCTTATACCTTCTAGTGTACCAACAATCCTTATAACTCTGCAATGGATATATATTTTTTTTATTTTTCAAACTCACAGCCGACCCGCTTAACCTGACATCAAAGTGACCTCCACCACCACTTGTCAGGTCACGGGTCCCTGAGAGATCAAAATATAAACAGTACTGTGATAATGTTGACGCTCTCTCCTGTGGTGTTGGGTCACAGGTGAAGGCAACTTACAATAGCAATCAGTCATGGTCAAGGGGTGTAGGGTGAGTAACACTATTTGGCCACAGCACCCTTATCTGGTTAGGTTAGGTTTGGTTAGAGGTAAGGGTGAGACTAGGGGGTAAAGGTGAGGCTAGAAGATAGGGGTGAGACTAGGGGTGAGACTAGGGGTGAGACTAAAGGTGCAGGTAGAGACGAGGCTAATTATTATACTACGTTCGCCATCTCTTGCTCTTTGCTTCACTTACACTAGGTCACGTACCCAGTTTTCTCTCTCCATCTATTCACCCTTACTCCCCTTCCTCCTCCCCTGACACACACACACACACACACACACACACTTCTCTCCGTCCTCTCCCCCTGACACTCCCTTCCCTCCTCTTCCCCCTGACACTCCCTTCCCTCCTCTTCCCCCTGACACACACACACACACACACACACACACACACACACACACACACACACATCATCTATTGTGGCCGCTATCAACAAACCACCAAACAACATCATGACCTCAAATGGCAATCACAACCTGCGGATGAGTCGGATCACCACTACTGCCTAGCCTCTTTATTCACCCTCATGCAATCACCCGTCGCTGTCATCCACCTAACAATACCCAGCCGTTTATCATTGTTGAGATAATTAAACAAATCATTATCAATTATTGTAATGTTTGTGGCTGTAGCACCAATTTTGTCTCTCTTCATTTTAATCTACAGTCGATTAAACCAGAGTTATTAGTTTTCATAGGAGGTGAAATATTTTCCTCTTTCTCATCTTACTTTCATCTTTCTGTTCATAATGTTCTTTAAAGTCTTAGATGTTGCAGGGGTGTCTCTGAAATACCCAGTTTCCAACACTTGAACATGAATGAAGATTTTTTTGAAACAGTTTATCACATATTCACAGCTACTCTACAGGAAAATATTATGTCTAATCACTTGACACAGTAACAAATCGTAACAGCCACAGTTCTAAAAAAAACTCTTTGGTAAAATCCCTCGAAAAACCAATGGAGTCATAGACCATGCATGCTGTCGATACACCCTCCTAATGGGACTTGGCTTTATTTTTGTTACCGGGCATATGTTTCAGAGGGAAGGACGAGAGGTAATGCCGAAACAGTAAAGCACATGACAAGGACGTTGGCTGTAAGAAGTCATAACGACCCAGAAATGTGCAGGAAGATGGTATTAAATGGAGGAAACGGCAATAAATACGAAACATAAATGAAAATGATAATAAATAGAAAAAATAAAGAGAACATATACGACACACGAAGAGGGGGGAAAGTGTAATTAAAAGGTATATAAACAATACAGCAACAGAAGGGCATAGAATGAAATTAAATAGTGGGGAAATAATAATATATACAAGAGATATAAACGACACGATAGGTTGGTCACAAGAGGACATTAGAGTAGACAAATGTGATAAATTATGGAGATAAATACGACGTTGACTATATGGACTCGTGACAGTAGAGAGGTAAAAGGGTGGGGGCGGGGGTCTTGGGGGGCAGGGGTCTTGGGGGGCAGGGGTCTTGGGGGCGGGGGTCTTGGGGGAAGGGGTCTTGGGGGCAGGGGTCTTGGGAGCGGGGTGTCGTGGGAGGGGGGGGAGGGGGGCATTAAAAGGAGGAAACGGTAATAAATATAAGAGATAAATATAAGATAAATAAATTAGGCAATAAAGAAAGCCACGTCGTTGTCCCCATTCACCCACTGGCTTTATGGGGAGCTAAGATATTATAACCCCCCCCACCCCGCCCCTAACCCAACCCACGATATGAGCAAGGCGATAACTTCTCGCATCAACTGTATACACGTGAAGGTGGTGTGTATCTCGCCACAGTAGAGGACACGTTAAATGTCTCTACCCTTTGGTGGTGGTGGTGGTAAAACCTAGAGAGTCACTACCGAGGTGTTTAGTAATCGTGTAAATTTACCGGTATTGTTTTTTTCTTCTTCATTGACTACATCAAAAAGTATGTCAATATTTCTCCTCCATAATGCACAAGACTAAGAGACTAACACGAGCCAGAGTGATCACAGCAGCTTTAAATAACCCAGAATAAATCGACATGTAGTGAATTTTATATTTCAAATTAATCTACTAGATAACTCAGCTGTGCATCTGTGGCCTGCAGGTCTACAGGCAGCTACAAACTCTGAAAACGTCCTTGACTGAAGACTGAACAACCTGTGATTAATGGTATAATGGCATAGTCGTCTCCACTTATACCTGGTACAGTGGCTGGTACGTTTTGTGAGATGGGGCAACTCTCTGAAATGCTTATCTTGTATCCTTAGTCTGACTTCTATTGGGAGGCACCTTGGGGCCATTCCGGGAGTTGTAATGCAATATAAACAAACACAGAGTTGCCACATCTCACAAAACGTACCAGCCACTGTACCAGGTATAAGTGCAGGCGACTGTATCTTAATGTAGCCTGACAGTAACCAAAGAATCAATTAAAACCAATTTGGCATTCTTATATTTAGTATATAATGTTATTAATATAAATAAGTTAAAAGTATTAAAAAGTTAAATGCATAATATGTAAGTTATCATGAAAATGTTTGAATATTATTATCAAATACTCTAATTGAAAGCAAGTGTTCAAATGTATTTCATGTTGTAAAGTTTTTATTCTGAAAACATACAAATAAGAAATAATAAAGAAATGGACTCCTACTTTCAGGAAAAATTATAAAGGAAAATTATATTACGAGACGGTAAGGGTTAAGAACATATTGTGAGGTTTGTTTCACGGCCCAAGGACTATGTTGAAGGACAGAATATTGTGGACAAGAGGATGAGACAAGGAGAACATCCTGCATAATTTGGAGTACCAGAAAAGTTAGATAATGGCCAACACCTACGAGCAAAATATAAGATAAAAAAAAAAGCTTGAGCGCTATGGGATTAGATACCGTAGCCTCAAGACAACAGAGGTTCGACTGACCAATCCCCTATCCCTTATAGTAATTGGGTGGGCTCGCCGTTTATACTGGATAGGTCGAGGGAGGCGTCACCTCAGATATCATTTTTATTGTTCCATTATATTACCTCGTATATTCTCAGTCTTTCTTCGTTTGGGGAGATTATCTGTCGGGCCCCTGACGGTGTTCTGACTTTGTGTTGTGCTGGTGAACGACGTCTGGTCTTTATGGTGGTGTTATCATCGCGCGTTATATTATATATCAAATATTGATGTTCCATTACCCTGATAGCGTTCGTCTGCTGTAAATGTTTATTGTAAGTAATTCTCATGTCTAACCTTAAAACACACACACACACACACACACACACACACACACACACACACACACACACCACACACACACACACACACACACACACCTACCACCAAAGAACCATTAGTTCCTCCCACTCACCTGCCGACCGAAAGTTCAGTGTCCAATTTGTGTTTTACTCTTATAAGTCCCTACACTTACGGTATGAAAGTATTATGAAACATTCTTTTATTATGTGTATTAAGTGTGTTGCTACGTCAAATGGATTGAGAATTAGAGGTATTTACACCGCCTGGGGGGATATTTCCTTCCCAATGGCTCTCGTTAACAAAGATGGAATGTTTCTTTCTCATTTTCTCTCTCTGTTTCTCTGTCACTTTCTTTTTATCCTTTAATGTATCTTTATGTTTGTGTGTGTGAGAGAGAGAGAGAGAGAGAGAGAGAGAGAGAGAGAGAGAGAGAGAGAGAGAGAGAGAGAGAGAGAGAGAGAGAGTAAATGAGACACAGAGAACGAGGGAAAGGTAGTAGGTTCAGCATAATAAATAAAGAGAGAATGAGAGAGATAGAGCGAGAGAGAAGAGGTAAAGGTTGGCTGAATAATTTCACGGAGGCGCCCCCCACTGACCAAAGGCTATTACCATGTTTACTTATTTCCGCGCTAGCCAAGTTACGACTCCCAGAAGAGTGTACGCGGCGCTGTATGTGTGTGTGTGTGTGTGTGTGTGTGTGTGTGTGTGTGTGTGTGTGTGTGTGTCACTGTGTTTTTCCTCTGTGTGTGTGTTTTATTCAATATTTCATTCTGCTGTTTCTGTTTTCCCAAGTTATTATTGTTTTACTGTACAGTACAATTTCTGTTGACATTTCCTGCACTAAAAATGTTTATGTTTTTTCAATGTTTTTTTGTTAGTCTCGTGTTTCCTTCATTTCTTATAAATCCTTATGTGTCTACTCTTAGCTTAATTTATCGTCCCATTTAATCCTCAATACCAATATTACATTGTATCAGGTTAGGTGCTTAAGCCCCATGTGTGTGTGTGTGTTCAACAATATCTGTAGTTCCATTCTTAGTCTCGAACGTTGACATAATTTAATGCATAATCAAAGACTCTCTCTCTCTCTCTCTCTATCTCTCTCTCTCTCTCTCTGTGCCTCTCTCTAACTCTCTTACTGATGGTAGCAGCAGATAGAACGGACAGCCTAAATTCTGTCCTGCCGAGGTCTTATAACGAAAGGTGAAACTCGTTACCTATCCTCCTTTGATGTGTTGTGAGGTGGTAATAAGATGGCCACTGATCCTGGTGGTCGAGGAAGGGAGGGAGGGATGGAGTTAAGGGCTGGATGGGGGCGTTGTTGGAGGACGTTTGGGATTAGTTAGCGTCTGGGATGGAGGAGGAGGAGGAGTAGAAGAAGGAAGAAGACGAGGAGGTGAACAAGAAGGCAGAGGAGGAGGACTTAGCGTGGATGTATAGTGGGAGGGGTGTGGGTGTTGGGGGGGAGGACCTATAGTGAGAAATGGTCAAATAGTATGAAGGAGATTGAAGGAGAGGTTCTCGGAAAGTGTAGTGGTGGGAGAAGGGTAACGAGGATTAGAGAGGTCAAGGTGATGGAGAAGTGTATTGAGTGGGAGCTGGAGTGGGAAGTGGGTAACGAGGTGGAGTGGGAGAGAGAGAGAAAGAGATGCAGGTGTTCCTCAGAAATCATTGCAGCTGTCAGAAATGGTGTGTGAAAAGACGTGTGAGAAAATGAAAGGCAAGAAAGTAAGAGAAGAGGATGAGAAATGCCCCGAAGAAGGTGGAGGATGGTAGGGATGTATCAAGGTAGGATTCTGAAGGAGTGAGCATCCTTCTCTTCCTACGACTTTCCTGTCTCATCCCTCCACCGTCATCGCTTCTATGATCGTTACCCTCTGTCTCTCTCTTCTCCTCCTTCTCTGTCTCTTCCATCACCTTAGCTTCTATTTTTATTCGTTTCAATCACTTTTTCCTCTTTATTATCCCTCTCCACTTATTTCTCGCCTCTTCTTTATTCCTTCGCATTCTTGCTATTCCTCCATCTACCCTTTCAACAATTCATCATCATCTCTCTTAAGCTCATTAACCTTTATCCATTTTCTCTTCCATATTCATTCCTTTCTATGTTCCTTACCCCTCCTTCTACGCCTTTGTCCTCCCCTGCCCTCACCGAAGCCTCAGCCTGGGTGACACGAAGGAGTCATCGTCAACTTCCACTCATGTGTTAGTCGCTCCCTGAGGAAATATGTTTGATTGTTGGAAGCGATAGTGGTCTCCCCTAACCCCTGGCTAAGCCCACCACTGGTTAGACCCATCACTGGTTAGACCCATCACTGGTTAGACCCATCACTGGTTAGACCCATCACTGGTTAGACCCATCACTGGTTAGACCCACAATAAGTTAGACCTACAATAAGTTAGACCTACAATAAGCTAGATTCGCAATAAGTTACACCCTTAACAAGTTAGACCCACAATAAGTTAGACCCACAATAAGTTAGACCCACAACAAGTTAGACCTACAATAAGTTACACCCTTAACAAGTTAGACCCACAATAAGTTAGACCTACAATAAGTTAGACCTACAATAAGCTAGATTCGCAATAAGTTACACCCTTAACAAGTTAGACCCACAATAAGTTAGACCTACAATAAGCTAGATTCGCAATAAGTTAGACCCTTAATAAGTTAGACCCACAATAAGTTAGACCCACAATAAGTTAGACCTACAATAAGCTAGATTCGCAATAAGTTAGACCCTTAATAAGTTAGACCCACAATAAGTTAGACCCACAATAAGTTAGACCTACAATAAGTTAGACCCTTAATAAGATAGACCCACCATTGAACAGACCCATTACCGTCTTGAACCCACCCAATATCGACGATGATTAATGAGGATAAAGAAATCAATTCAGTTCAGAACACGCAAGTCAACCGTGATAACAACGTGACGACAACAGGTTATTGAGTGTGTGTGTGTGTGTGTGTGTGTGTGTGTGTGTGTGTGTGTGTGTGTGTGTGTGTGTGTGTGTGCGTTGATATAATTAGCTAGGTTCATTCTTCGTTATGGTCACCATTTATCTTCTTGCCCTCCAGTGAAATTAGTTCCTGTGTAACAAGACAGGTTATATGACCCCCCCAAGATGATGTATCGCACCTGAGCAAGTAGATAACACAATACCTGCTGAGCCAAGGTCGCGTGTGAGAGAGAGAGAGAGAGAGAGAGAGAGAGAGAGAGAGAGAGAGAGAGAGAGAGAGAGAGAGAGAGAGAGAGAGAGAGAGAGAGAGAGAGAGAGAGAAATGGAAACAGATTTTAATCCTAAGTAAAAACACAAGATTATCATCGAACAAAGTGACTGAAAATATTTAGTTGTTTATTTACATTAGTGCTATAATGAGTAAACAAAAGAGTAAACATGTAAATAAACAGACAGATTAATTAATTAATTTACTAATATTTAGATGCATATTCATTTTGTTTATTTTCAACTACTAACAGTAAATAGCATTTTCAGTTTTGAATAGAATGTATTAAATTTTGAGCAATAACTATGACGAGTCTTTTTGAATTATCAAAATAAAAACAACCAAAATATTTGTACTACATAATATAATAAATTTATCTAATTTACATGTTTGAAGTGATTAGGACAATATAGTTGAGTGGAGAAAAAATATATTGGCCCGGGAGATGTTTTGATGTAAACTGAGAAAATAAAAGTGACGAAGACTTGAAGACAAAGACCATATTGCCACAAAGACCAAAGTGTCAGAGTAGCTATATAGTGACGGCCACACCTTCAAGAAGGCTTGACTATGGCCATACCTCCATCCTATTAATTCTAACTGGCTTGGTTAAGGCCAGACCTCCACAACTATCATGCGTGATGGAATCTCGTCCACACAACCACTAGTATATAGATGGATCATCATGCGTTTATGACTGTGGCAGGATATATGTTACAGAGGCGTCAAACCCTACTTATAAAGCCAGGGAGAACTCGTAACTCTGACGGTACTTGAGAGAGAGCAGCGCCCATCTGTTGTAGATGTCTAACATATTGTTGGTGTAAGCTACCAAGCCGTGCGTCAGAGGCGTTTAAAACCTAACCCTGCGTATTTAAAGCATTTTAACCTGTTGCATCAGAGGCATTTAAATTAAGTGTGTCTCTGGATTTTTAACCAGTACCAGCGGCAGAGGAATCTATACCCGATGAAACAAAGGCCCTTGACCCCCATCGTCCTAAAGGCATTAAAAGGTGACACAAGAAAAATATTTAAGATTAGTATACAAGAAACATTTGAAATTTACCATCCCCGATGATTATAGATTTGGTATATGAGAAGCATTTTCAAACTGGGACGGAAGAACTGAAACTCGAAGCCCGGGATGATTTTATACCAGGAGCGCCAGAGGCATTTAAACTCAGCTCGCCTGGGGCACTTAAACCAGAAACGCCAAAGGTATTTAAATGGAGCGTGTCTGGAGCGCTTTAAAAAATGTCGGGTTAAGGAGCCTAACTTTTCTCGCTGGTGTATTTAAATCTCGGCCGTAAAATCTGTAGATTTATACGAGGGACTGTTGGGAAGGTAGGCAGAGGGAGAGGGTAGGAGGGGAGAGGGGAGAGGGGAGAGGGGAGAGGGAGGAGGAGAGGGGAGAGTACTGGAGAAAGAGGGACCCAGTTCTATATTGACGTCCAAATACAAAACAAAGCCACAATTCCACGCTTTAAACAAAAATAAGCCCACACACACCTCCATGTACACTAACACACAAAAGAAAAATAATCTATGTACAATTGCCATGTAGAATCGAATTAGACGGAAGTCCTCGCTCATTCAAATAGACGCGGCAGAGAATAACAAATGAACAGAGAGGAACGAGAGGCCAGGAAAAGGTAGCAAATGATTTCCCCCACGTGTCTCAGTTTAACTTTTGTCTATTAAGCAGATGGTTCCCTTACTGTACTCTCGTCTATCAACGTCTTAAACCGTATATATGTACAGTAAGATGTGAAATATCACCGAGACTCATCTGTACAACGTTTGGAATTTCTGTGAATGGTTAATATCATATCATTAACCTACTGGCATTCAATTATCAAAAATCCAAGCCAGAAATTTGTCATTTAACATGATCACGTAGGTAATTCTCATTTAAACAAGAGTAAAGAACTAGCAATCAATATGGCCAATATATTATACTGAGACTAATGAATTTACGAGTGTTCTCTTACCCCCAAATACCAAAGGAAGCCATTTTAGATGATACGTCGAAGGTAACAATTTGTGTTCCTGACTTTATTGAAACAAGAGAGCAACACACACACACACACACACACACACACACACACACACACACACACACACACACACACACACACACACACTACCGATCACCACCAAACTCTAATTTCAAAATAGTTTATCCAATACATTAACTGTCAGTATTTTCCATGCATTAAATCAGCAACATGATATTACAAATCATTGACAAACTACAGCACGATCATAATCTTACAAAATTAATTACATAGCACGTTGAATTACATACATACAATTCATGGAAGTAACACAACAGCCATTAGCGCCAAACATATTACAACATTATCCTTATTTATCGTACCACAGCTGAACTGGTCCGGCCACACACTCTGGTATTTCATTCTAAATTAATAAAATATGTGTGTGTTGTGTACGTGTGTCCTACCGCCCGCTGTTGTGTGCCGCCAACGTGACTTACATCCCTGAAGGTGTCGTGTTGGGCGAGAAGCAGCGGGGCTCTAGGCTACACCTCTTATCTGAGTGGCCACATTCTCACCTTCTTGGCCTCCCACTGTGTGTGTGTGTTCCTTTGGTCTATGTTTATTAAAAAAAGGCTAAGCAGACTATTGGAACATGATACGAGGCTATTAATTAGATAACTTGCCATCATAAATTCTACTTAAGCAATTTAGTAAAAACTTCAGCTATAATCTGACTTCAGTCTGGTGAAGTTTAACATCTATAAATTAAATTAAATTTTAATTGACATAATCTATGATGAACTTAGAAGCGTGGAGGAAAGGTTAATTAATGATATATACACCTGGTGATGAACTTAGAAGCGTGGAGGAAAGGTTAATTAATGATATATACACCTGGTGATGAACTTAGAAGCGTGGAGGAAGGTTAATTAATGATATATACACCTGGTGAAGAACTTAGAAACGTGGAGGAAAGGTTAATTAATGATATATACACCTGGTGATGAACTTAGAAGCGTGGAGGGAAGGTTAATTAATGACATATACACCTGGTGATGAACTTAGAAGCGTGGAGGGAAGGTTAATTAATGATATATACACCTGGGAAGTTTCGTATTTTGTTTTTTAAATATCTTCGTCGACATCCATAGACCTAATCAAAGATTATTTAGCGTGACACACACACACACACACACACACACACACACACACACACACACACACACACACACATCATCCTTGACCACCGAAGGGTCAAGACGTACCTGGCGCTCCTCTCGGAGCAGCCAGGTCAACTGTTAAGTTGGCCCATACCAACTCCCTCCCCTGAACCCTCCTCCCCACCGGAATATCAACAAGATCTCGCCAGCAGTTACTATTTCATTTAGGAAAGGAATGGAACCAGTGTTAAACAGAGGTGAACAGTGGTGAACAGTGCTTAAGTCAGTGAGAACAACTCAACAGTAACAGTGGTACCCAAGTTGACCTTCACACAGTGAGGTCCCAGGTACCCAGTGATAACGGCCCGACCCAACAACCAGCGATGTGTTAATCCGTCTACGATAGGAAGGCCTGGGACCACACCTCACTCATAGAACACCATCTGTGAGGGAATTACTACACCACGTGAGGCCCCTCATAACACCATCTGTGAGGGAATTACTACACCACGTGAGGCCCCTCATAACACCATCTGTGAGGGAATTACTACACCAAGTGAGGCCCCTCATAACACCATCTGTGAGGGAATTACTACACCACGTGAGGCCCCTCATAACACCATCTGTGAGGGAATTACTACACCACGTGAGGCCCCTCATAACACCATCTGTGAGGGAATTACTACACCACGAGAGGCCCCTCATAACACCATCTGTGAGGGAATTACTACACCACGTGAGGCCCGGCATAACACCATCTGTGAGGGAATTACTACACCACGTGAGGCCCCTCATAACACCATCTGTGAGGGAATTACTACACCACGTGAGGCCCCTCATAACACCATCTGTGAGGGAACTACTACACCACGTGAGGTCCCTCCTAACACCATCTGGGAGGGAGTTACTACACTACGTGTTTGCTGTTCAACACCTACATTAATCTGTATGTTCACTGTATGTTCCTTCACCTTTCTCTAATGAAGGCTTTTGTTAAACCACCAATGTATGTAATAAGTCATTTATGTCCAATGTATATTTTCAGCCTTCGGGCTGCAGAACTTTTTCAATAAACCGTTAATTATTATTATTATTACACACACACGCGCGCGCGCGCGCGCACCACCAAAACCATACACATACAAACACGAAAATAAATTATAAGGAAATAGATCCATAAAATTAAATGAGAATCAGATCAGTATAGGAGGAGAGTTAAGTATGGGTGGCTCTTAATATAATAGTCTCTGTACTGCAGTAATCTGAATAATGCTGCCATTACTAGTCACTTAAAATAACAAATAAAAAGGTCATTAATGGTTTGTACGGGTTTAATGTAAGCTTTGAGAAAGACAAAAATTGAGAGAGAGAGAGAGAGAGAGAGAGAGAGAGAGAGAGAGAGAGAGAGAGAGAGAGAGAGAGAACTCTGACTTAATCTTTTCACTCCTCGCCACACCAGGGGATTCAGTCTCTTTGCCTTAGTTTGCATCTTAACTACGTCTGGGACACAAAATTCACACTCTTGCGAGAGTTTCAAGTTCATAATTTGCCAACATATATATGCACATTATGCAAAATAACATAGAGCAGTGACCCTTGGGGGAGGGGAGGGAATCCAGAGTGTTTGTGTCGGCGCTAAAAGCCCCTTGTGGTGATTTAAAATGTGTTATTCATTTAATTTAAAAAACAAAGTGGAAACTGAGGTATTTTTTTCTTTTGATGTGTTGTGGAGTCTTGTTTGAAGTGTATTAATGGAAAAATACTTATAAGCGCATAACCCAGCACACATACACAACATTATACACATACTGTACACATACACAACATTATACACATACTGCACACATACACAACATTATACACATACTGCACACATACACAACATTATACACATACTGCACACATACACACCATTATACACATACTGCACACATACACAACATTATACACATACTGCACACATACACAACATTATACACATATTGCACACATACACAACATTATACACATACTGTACACATGCACATTCTCACACAAGTGGTGACCCAGAAACAATAACCTGTAAATTATTATTTTTTTACCAGAGATGTAGGTCAACTTGACTTGCGCTTACGTATATTGCGTGTGATCAATATTTTCCCTGTATGAGGCACTCCAAGAATTCACGAGGAGGGGAAATACACTAAGGTATGAACTAAAATAATATGTTTCATCACTAGTATGAAATAATCGAAATAACTTTTACTCCACGTTACCAAGTCATACTTACATCTCAATGTCACCATTTTAACTTATCATGTTACTTAGCCTTATGAGACGTGCATGAGAATTAGACATATAAATCTTTCGATAATTATCCTTATGGAAATGTCTGTCCATCAATGAAGAACACAATAGTGTGCACTACGTGGCATGACCGTCGTTGGTGAAATCTATAAAATAGTGCTGAAACTTAGGGTAAATGTCAACAGAGGTTGGTCATATTGACAGAGGGGGGAGCCTTGATCACGGGGCTGGCAGCTGGCTGGCTGTGGACCCCATTGGGTTAACGATTATCGCTGCCTTTATACAAGTTCTAGTAATCTCATCAATCTTAGTTATAAAAATATTATTATATCTTCACATGTATGTGTGCGTTTTATGTACATATACATAGAGGTACGCATACATATGAGTAATCCCTGCAGCAGTAGCGAATGAAAAATCCATTTTTCTGTTTAATTCAGTTATTCGCAACAATTCCACAGAAATTCCGGTGAAAAAATCTGTGGAAAGTAAAAAATTCTTGGCAAAAGCTTTAATTGAAATTTAGAGAAGTGTATGTATATATATATATATATATATATATATATATATATATATATATACTATATATATATATATATATATATATGCAAGTAAATCACTCTGGGTGCGTGTTATCCAGGTACATGCTGATAACCACAAGGAAAGGTGAAAACACGAAGTTCCCAAGCGCTTTCGTGTAATTCAAACCTGCAGGGGTGAGTACAGACTGAGGAGAAATACTTGACAAGGCTAATATATACAGTAGGTGTCCACTATTGTGGACACCTTGGGACCCCTAGGGACTTGATCTCACTCTCCTCTACTGTATATATTAGCCCTATCAAGTATTTCTCCTCAGTCTGTACTCACCCCTGCAGGTTTGAATTACACGAAAGCGCTTGGGAACTTCGTGTTTTCACCTTTCCTTGTGGTTATCAGCATATATATTGTTACGCCGTCTCTTAATTTACTAATAATAACCAGGTTCTAGGCGTAACCAAACAAAGAAAGTGAAGTAAACCAAAAGGAATAAAAAAATAAAGTAAACCTTTAAGGATTTAATTAATTAAATATTAACACAATAAAGAGCCTCGTAGGCTGTCACAACAAATTGATTCACCATCGAAACTTTTAAGACACAAATGATACTAAACATCGAAACATCAAAAGAATAAAAATAAAGCATTGGATTACGTTAACACTGCATAAACATATAAAAACTATTACTGAAATTAACTAACGTGAAACAACACTGAATTACTTAAATGTAACCAAGCAAATACTGATGGACACATAAGAGACTAGAATAGGTACTCACATAGATATAGCACCTTGGTGGCGACAGGAACAACACAAATAAAACGAAGTATAAGTAACAGGTGACGAGTGTCACTCAAAGGATGTGAACTGAATGACAAGAGGACTGAACTAACTCCGTCAGTTGGTGGACTACTATATATATGGCCTTTTCCCGCCAGTTCGACCCGCCGGTGGTTCGTTTAGCGATGCAGATGGTCGTTAGAGTAACAAAGAATGCTTGTTGCAATACTAAATGAAGAAATAAGATGGGCTTGAACAAATAATAACAGGTAAAACCTTAACAGCACAGGGTAAGGTGACTAAAGTAAAGTTTCGACCCTGGAAACAGTAAAAATCATTTTTCTTCGTTAGTGACTGAGTGACACTTAATTTTGAGCGAGAGTGACTCAGTGACTAGGAGCTATTAAGACTTGCTAGCGCAGTTAAGCTAAAGTTCAACTGATGGCTTGTAGTTTGTTTTATGACGAGACATATTTCACTCTCTCAGCGGGGTTGTGGAGGTAAAGGTCATTACGCTAGGAATATCGCACCTATGGTACCTGTATTCGGATGGTATAGTTAAGAAAGGATTGGGGAGTTAAGCGGCCTCTCTCACCTGACGATATTTCACTCTGAACGAGTTAGATGTCTCGTGTTTGTCCTTACGGGAGTGATCCTCAATATAAAACGAAAATAAAGAGCAATTTGCAGCTCACATAGGCGTCCTTCATGAATCTACTGATTTTCCGCTTAAAAAAAATGAGTATTAGAGTTTCAGAAATTACAATTTTACGTTCTAATCCAGTTTCAGGAAAATATTTCTTATGTCCAATATCATACCCGGCAAATGGGTCAAGAACACAAAACTGGACTTCTTACTTAAACATATATTTACAAATTTTAACAATATTGCTTTAGGAGGCAGCAGAGAAGACGCACTATGTCCAGCATAAGCATTTACCTGTGTGTCAGTGCCTTTGTTCCGTGTTCTTTGTTGTGTTGGCCTCTGAGAAAGTGGCAGATGGCAATATTCTGTCACAAGTTCAGGCACAATGGAGATGAAGAAACACGAGGAAGGCGACGAGGAGGAAGAAAAACCTGTACGTGAAGTCAAAAGTCTTCTTGTGACGAAGAATGGTTGACAGAACGATAAGCAAAGAGGTATGATATATATATATATATATATATATATATATATATATATATATATATATATATATATATATATATATATATATATATATATATATATATATAATGATTTTTTTTTCAAAATTACGCTCACAACTGATCATGTGTACAATGATTGCAGTATATATAATGCTAGTGGCGTTTGATGTGACATATTGAATATGTGGTAACTTTTTGTAAATGTTTTTGTCATGACATATGCAATACAACTATTGCAATGTAGGCTTGCATTGTTGGCGCTCGCAGTGCAGATAAAATGCAAATAAAATGAAGAAAACTCGATAATCCCAGAGATAATATAAGATGCAGGAATGTACCCGAAAATGTTGGTGAATACTGTGCCTGTAAGAGTAGTGTTAAAACACTGTCAAACTTGGCCTGCAACTAGTTTACTTTGGAGGGTTCACAGGACGACTGGGGAGATAAACTTATGTAACTGTGTTCAGGAGGAGGTGGAAAGTGTCTTGACTTTATTATATGAAAAAATAAATAAATAAATAAATATAAATATATATACAGTATATGTATATAATTTTTGAAGTTTATCGAAGTTATATTTGGATTGCCTGTCCGAGTGAACCTTTTACAGTGACACTACAATTATCCTTACCTCGTGACACACCACAAACATCTATCCCACTCCCTGATCCTCGCCCCTCCCCTCTCAGGGCACCCTACCCCCCCACAGGTTCGTCCATTATGATGCATTAGTCGAGGGTCACCAATGGACTTCTTTGCTACGGTGCTGGAGAGGTCCTGAGAAGTGACTTACAAGGTAGTTGGGAAACATTCCTCTCCCTTCATGGTATTGGAGTCATAAACGTGTTTTCGATATCCCAGGTTTGACACTTGCGATATTGCTGTGGGATACATATGTTTCTCTGGATACATATGTTTCTCTGAGTTCAATAGGTGTGGTCTTCTTCTTATTCTTATTCCTCCAGTATTTCTTCTTGTTTTCTTTTTCTCGTATTTTCTCTTGATTTCTTCTTCTTGCATTTATTGTTTATATTTTGTGGGAATTTCCTTTGTCTTCTTTTTTATCTTTTCGTTCGTCATCGTTTCCATCCTCTCATTATGTTAATCACGCTTTTCTTCTCATTGTTTTTCGTGTTTTTAACTTTTTCTCCTCCTCCTCTTTCTCCCATTAGCTCATATTCGTGTCTCGTAACAAGGTATATCAAACACTAATATACTTTATATAACCATAACATAGAAATTTACATGTACAAATTCATAAGCGCCAGTCAAAAACCGAAAGACAATTTATCTGATTCTACCAAGAGACACTATTCCATCGGCTACCATTAACAGTGAGCCTTTGATGACATATTTCCTCAACGCCTCCGAGATGATGACAATAATCCAATGATTATGGAAGGACAGGATAAAACAGAGAGACAGATAGACAGATAGACGAAAAGAGAAATACAGAGAGACTTGATAATGCCAATACATATTCCTCCGAGTCCCCTCCTAGCTGCCTCTTGGAAGTTTGTAGCTGACTTCAGATCCGCTTGTGGGCCAATTTTCCCACAAGGGACAAATTCCTTGCTGGTTCTCGTCTTCGGAATGCCACAATCTCGAGTGATCTTTGTAAACATCAGTTCCCAGAGAGGTGAAACTCGAGTGATTTCCCCGGATATCTGTGTTCGAGTCACCTCTTGGATTCAGTTCACTGAGTTTGATAAAGGTGTATATAAATATATTTTTATTTTAGAATGATTTATGTCTTTACAATCACATGAAGTTTTCCCATGTTTCGTACGACGTTAAGATGAATATATAATTTGTGTATACTTTCTAAAGGAGTTTGTTTATAAGAAAGTATTTCTTTTTAATGTTCTTAGCCTTAATAATACTATTACCATCATTATCAATAATTTTTTATTATTACACACACACACACACACACACACACACACACACATTAGGGCTCAGGTTGTCTTACTGAAGCTGTGAAAGGATCATTGCCTCTCCTATATGAAAACCGATGCAGGAATCCTTGGAATCCAGCAGTCCTTGTCGCCACCCCATGACGTTGGAGGCCCCGCCAGGTAAATTGAAGTTACCATCAATTATATTATTAACTTTCCTCTTGTTTTCAAAGGTTTTTCGCTGTTCATAACAATATGTAAAAAAACTATGATTCACGGATTCTTGCTGTCTTAGGTAATGTTGGTTACTCATGTGTATTTAGTTATGGATGTCCTTATCTAATCATATAATTAAAAGGGTAAAAACTAACATTTACTTAAATTATATACACATTAATTAAGAACATTTAATATAATTTTGTAAAGGCAGAAATGTCTAGGGATTTTGTTGGACTAGGACAAGGAAATAAGCTGAAATAGGATTAAGTAATTAAGCAGCCTTCTCGTAGGTGGATTTACAAAGTTGATTTAATCAAGCTTGTGTCTCAAGTCTGGATACAGTCTAACCTTATTTCCCGCCATCTTAACCTCACCCGCAGACGTAAACACGCGGCCTCACACATACTGAGAAAGGCAAACTACCTGTCAGCAAGAGCAAACTACCAATTAGGCGGACCAGAAGGGATCCCAGCTCCCAGTCTCTCCCCCCCCCCCCCACCTTAAATTTGAACTTTGAACTTTCTTAAAGGTTAAAGGGCAACGCTGGAAATTGTGAAGAGTTCCTGTTGTGTGTTCATTATTTCTCTGAAGTTTTATTTCTGGGATTTTCTAATGAGAAATCTTGAAGACATACACTGGAGAGATTAAAAGTAGCTGCTGTAGTGGCTGTGACTGGTTGTTCTAGGCATGTCTTTGTTCACTACCAAAATTGTAATAGAGTTTCTCCTTGAAATTTTATGTAATATTTTGTACGTACGACTTAAGGAATTTCATACGGAATAAGGTTACTGATAATGAAAGAAAATATGTGATAACTTGAGTGTAAAAAACGTCTCTATAAAAGATAATAAGCGATAATAAAAAAATCTATACGTGACATTGACTTAATAAATACATGATACTTTATATTTCTCTAGGTTTCTTTAAGACGCAGTATACATATTGACTATCAAATGTTTAGCTCTGTTTCTCAGGTTAGCATATTGACCTATAAAACACGCTGTTGACAACTGTGTGCCAGTGTATATTGTCTTTTAAGGGGAAATACAGATTCGAAAATAGAGAGAAAAGATTATAAAAAGATTTATTAGAAAAAAAATGAGAAGATAAACAAAGGAAGAAAATATAATAACATACAAAACGTAAACATGAAATTATAGGATATTGAGAATGGCAGTGAGAGCGTCTCCGATAGTTCCGGCAAATAGCAAGCAGTTTACGATGACGGGAACAGACTAATGCAATTTGCAATTACAAGAGTATGCAAACTAGATTAATAATGACAGGAGCCTTTAGGGCTGAAATGATCAAAGTTGTCAACATGGATGACGAAGGAGGAGACTAAGACGCTGTTGGCTGGGTAATTAATTTCCAGGTCAAAGGCTACGACGGTAAAAAGGTGTTTCAAAGGATCTTCAAGACGTTGAGAGGCCGCTGATGGTCTGACGAATTCCTACGTAAACCTGCCGACCCGAGATGACTCTCTGATCGACGCCAGCGGCACCTATACCAGCGTTAACAACAACTTATAGGAGGGAATATACCATTGTAGTTCATCCTCATTTTCATATAAAATTTACTGATGAGGTTTTATAAGATTTACATTTCCTTTGGGACTCTTAGCCCCCCCCCAAACACACACCAAACAAACAAATAAACAAAGAGACATACTGGTACATAAAACCTATATCATTTACCATGGTGAATATTCATGCTAAATATGGGTCTTGTTGCTGCGGCCAAACTTAAGATATATGCTAATAGGTTAATTAATATAAGTAAAGTAACCTGAGACAGTAATATGAAAGAATAAGTTAAAGCAAATAATGGAATGGAATCAAGAGTAACAATGCTAAATTAATGTCTCCTCGTATCCCCAGTGACGAGGAATGATTTAGTGCGGGAATGTTTCATAATGTGAGGACCAGACACGGAATTAAGGTCACCACCATTGATCGCTTCTTATATTTATTACTTACTGAAGAGTGGTGCTGAAAAACGAGGAACTGGCCATTGTCTGGTGCATGAAATTTGAGACAAAATTTCGACAGTACGTTTGTGTTTAGGATTTGAGTTAATGGTTTAGGTACACAACACACTCACTCACTCACATGAGGCCCATTCATATATACTCGATAAACACACACACACACACACACTCGTGTATATACCAACAGTCAAACTATTGTAATATATTCCAGATATAATACGATATCACCAGTTGTTTGTTGACTCGAAAAATGTAAACAGAGAAGCGAAAGCAAATTCGGGTTGCTGCTGTAGCATAGAAAATACGACATGAATTTCACTAGAGAGATACTGTACCTGTTTTAGAAAATATGAATAAAATCACCCGCAGGCAAAGTGATGGACGAGTCGACTAAAGGTTCAGTCCTTGCATGAAAAATAATTCTTGTTAAAATTTCGATACATGATGGTAATGATAATGAAACCTTGAGTATTTTGTGTTCAGTGATACAATTACCAGTTGACAATCCCGAGTAGAGGAAACAGACTTTGTCGAATTGAAAAAAAAAAAAGATCTTTTGTAAGTAACTAAAAATTAGTGTCAAGTACTTAATGACCTTTACATGACCTAAACAACAACAACAAAGACTAGTTACTTACATTATTAGTTTTGTTTTGAAAAATATTTATACAGTTGTAAATTTACATATATAATTGACTGATACCTTGAATATATGTGCCCTGAGCATCTGTGTCTGAGGTGACTATAGTGGCAATCGTACGGAGAGATACATCATATCTGAGTAGTGTTATATGAAAGTTTTCATCCATAAAGTCAATTGTTTCTGTTTATTTACCTATAGATGTAAAAAAAAAAAACATTAAAAAATTTATCTCAAGAATTACAGTTGGTTTTATAATTCCGGTAAGGACGCTTTTGGGTTGAACAAGTAAGATGTATATTTTCTATAACCTAAGTAACGACCATCAATATTAACTTAAAAATCCCTTGATTTTTTTCTTAACTGGAGAAATTAGAATGCAGCGTCATAACTGCAGAGATTACTTAACCACCACCACTGAATCTAAATGACAAACCTCAGAGATGAAAGTAATGATAGAATCTTTGAGAACACAGACTTAGATGCTCTCATTAGCTCAGTAAACCAATCCCTTTAAAACCATTTTACTTGGTGCAAATTAAGCCTTCATTTCCCGTCTCCCCTTATCACAGGTAGGGGACGAGTCAGAGAGGGGAAGTTAGTGACCCAGATGGATTTCACAGAAGTTGTGGACTTTAAGATTGCACCATCAGTGAAGTTCAGATTGTCTCTCGTGCAGTTCAGGTCCCAGTGTTTACGAGACATTAACGTTGTGGGGAGTGGAGAGATAGAGGGAGAGAGAGAGAGAGAGAGAGAAAGGAATAAATAGATAGGCAGTGACACACACACACACGCACACACACACATACACACACACACACACACACACACACACACACATACACACACACAAACACACACACACACACACACACACAGATACACACACAAGGAGATAAATAGAAGAGTAGAAAGAGAAATATACAGACATACAAAGAAAAGAAAATTGAGCGAGGAATCTATCATAGAAAAACTAAAATGAATGCCGAGTAAAACGCTCTAGAAGGAGCTGTAAACAGCCCTATTGTGGTGTGTGCGGCTATGAACGATCTCCCTGACTTTTCTGAGAAACAATATTAAACATCATCTGGTGATTCAGACTCGTTATTACACTTATCGTCTGAGATGAAACAAATAAACAAACGGATAAACGCACAAGAGGAGGAAAAAAACAGGGGACAATCAATCATCATCATCATCATCATCATCATCATCATCATTCCTTTTTACGACCATTTTCCACGCGTTCCTGGGTTATCCCTAGTAACTTGATGGCATAGGGTCCCGGTTCTCATCAGGCAAGTTTGAAACAAGTTATACGGTTGGATGACCTTCCCATTACTAATCCACTTTTACAGAGATGGAAACTAAACATTATATCATGGTCTTCTAAATGCCCTCTTAGTACGCAAGGAAAGGTCACTAGGACAAAGGGTAATTACAGATTTCCCGCTAACCTTAATGTTATCTAAAATCAAACAACTAATCAAGTAAACAAAAGCAAAATATATCACATGAGGAATCAAATGAACAAGAATTTACAAACAAACAAACATTTAAACTCACCACCTCAACAAGTCCACAAGAGGAACCATAACAAACCAAATATACCATCAACGTTTCACAGCCAAATGAGAGAACAAGTTTGAAACAGAGAGCTGGAGAACGGGCAGGGGGAGGGGCAGGGGGAGGGGCAGGGGGAGGGGCAGGGGGAGGTGGAGGGGGAGGGTCAACGGGAGGTGGAGGGGGAGGGGCAGGGGGAGGGGCAACGGGAGGTGGAGGGGGAGGGGCAACGGGAGGTGGAGGGGGAGGGGCAGAGGGAGGGGCAACGGGAGGTGGAGGGGAGGGGGAGGGGATGAGTTGGTATTTTCTGGTACTTCTTTCTTCCCCTTCTTCGTCCCCCTTCCCCCTCCACCTTAAGATTCGCCTCTCCAACAAAAATATAAACACCAGTTGTAAAGTTGTCACACACCTGCAGTTAAAACTTGTATTCTGAGTGTAAGTCGAGCTGGACTCTTATTATTTTCTCCTTGGAGTGAAAGACATTCATTTAGAACCAGAGAGTTTGGTCTGGTTGTTGGGAAGGAGACTGGTAGATAAACGTCATAGTTCGTAACTGTGCGGACGAGAGGTGTCATCTACAATGATTAACATAGATGCTAATAATAATAACAGTATCGGGGGAATAATGGTGGTAATTACAATGATAATATTAATAGTAATTCTTTCAATAACAAATCGGCTTTGCTTGTATAGGTTCGTGTGTCAGTTCAAACAAGCAACGCATCCCTAATGGCTCCCAATTCCTGTCGTTTACATAATAGGATAATTCCTTAATCCTCACTTCTAAACTGATAAAAAAAAACTTGTTTCACGAGAATTTCGGTGCTAAAGTCATTTGTACTTGTGCCAGATATGAATGAAGTCCATGCAGAATTTATGACTCTGACGAAGTTTATGCAAATGCAGCAAAAGAATAACAGCAGATGAATCATTATTTTAATCCAGATAAAAAATATGTTTGACGAAGATATGATGAATAAAATTATTATATTTGAGCTGAATATAAATCCTCTATTGAGAAAACTTAACACCATATATTTTCTTCTCCTTCTTGGTCTTCTCTAATCAATCTCAATACACACCTTGCATCTAATATCTCCATACAGTATTTACATATAATAATAATAATAATAATAATAATAATAATAATAATAATAATAATAATAATAAAATAATAATAATAATAATAGCAATTATTACAATACCAACGAAAATAATGATAATGAACATAATTAAATTACAGGCGCATATTTATATGAAGTTTATCTACTTATGTGTTTGTTCAAAATGTTAATTAGCGAGAGAAAAATAATTGTAAAGAGCAGACAGCACCTAACAACATTCACCAGCATGTAACAAGTAAAAGGCTATCTTGTAACACGTTAGAGAGTAGGCTGCAGGTTATATGCAGCTGCCAACGACACTAACGGGTGGCTAACGAGCATACAAAGGTAGTTGAAAAGATAACGAGGTGAATAACAAGTTTCAATGACCTGTGAAATTCTTGTGTGCTAAGAACATTCTCGGTAGTACTGCATAAAACCTTCTGTTTCTATGTCAAAATTATTTACTTTTATAACAGCATAATGACTACTACGTTGGAAGGTATGTCAGGCGTTATAACGAAAGGAAGATGAGCGAGCATATAATTAAATAATGCGTTGACTCCTAGACACAAACACCGCGAGAATGTGTGGAACTCTACGGTCATGTCAAGCCACGTTTCACTATGTACCACCCCCCCCCCCCCTCTCTCTCTCTCTCTCTCTCTCACACACACACACACACACACACACACACATTTAGTCTCCCTTCCCTTATATTTATCCATAATAATTTACGGTTTTTTTCTCACTCGAAGACGCCAAACATCACAGACACACACACACACACGCACACACACACACACACACACACACACACACACACACACACACACACACACACACACACACACACACACACACACACACACACACTCTCTCTCTCTCTCTCATACGATAGACCGCCTCACTCCCACCAACCACGACCCTCCTACCCTTTCCAGGTCATCGCACCAGCAATTTGTCCTCTGAGTTAACATGTTCATCGATACTGCCCTGACGTGTCCAATCTACGATAAAAGAAGAATCGAAAGGCCATTTATCATCAAGCAGGGCCTCCGTGTAATTTACTGCGAATGTAAAAATATGGTCAGATTGCCTTCCAGAAATAAATGTGTCAGGGTTTAATCATGGCCTGTCTGTAAGGTTAGAAGAGGGCCATTGTTGATATATTTTCATGGGTGTATTTACTGTCCTTTTCCTGTCCTTTTCCTTGACCGCTCGTCCTTCAATATGATAGGTGGAGTAGTTTGTAAAAAGAGAGAAGAAGAAAATTTTATAGAGACAAGAGATGTAGGGTAATATACTTCGTACTTGTAGTTTGTATTTAAAACATAGGTCCTTTGGTGTGTTAAAGTCACAGTCAAACACTAGTAAGTACAAATTTCATCACCATTTGCTTTTCATATCACCACACTAGTTTGTATTTTGTATTTTGTGATATTTTGTCTAGTAGGATTCTCACGTGTCTTGTAATTTTCTCCTATAAAAGCATCTTACGTAAGAGTAGGTCGGGTCAGAGCCAATCGACATCTCTCCCAGACCTAGTGACCGTATGTATTGATCTTTGCCTACTGTATAAATATTTCAGGGAGCCTCTACCACCACACACAGTTAAAACATTCCATACATCACATTTCAAGTTCAAAGATATATATATACGTACGTGTGTGTGTGTAGGTGCATTTGTAATACATAATTGTACAACGTCACATGAAAACCAAAGAAATAATACTATACGAATTTATTATCCCTGACCAAAATAATAACGAAATACAATATGCTCTTAGTAGATGTGACATATATATTGAAGTATTATGGAAAGTGTCCCAAGTGTGTCCCAAGTGTGTCCCAAGTGTGTTTCAAGTGCGTGTCAAGTCTTCCTCTGCTCCTCATTCGTAGACACATAACCATGATGGAGGAAGAAAAGTTAAAAAGAAAGAGAGACAAGCGGAAAGAGGCAAAGGAATGGAGGAGAAGTAGAGGATAAGAAAAAACAAAAAGAGATAGAGTGAACACACACACACACACACACACACACACACACACACACACACACACACACATACACACATTATATACATTAGGATATAAAATATTCACTGGCACTAGACTAAACTCACTTCCATTACAGTGTGACGTGACCAATTATTCTTATTCCAAACTCCTGTGGTGTTTGTTGGCTCTTGTGTGGTACTCGGCCGCTGAGGTGCAGTGAGGGAGACGTGAAGAAAATAAGCAAAAACTAGACCTGTGTATTGAGAGAGAGAGAGAGAGAGAGAGAGAGAGAGAGAGAGAGAGAGAGAGAGAGAGAGAGAGAGAGAGAGAGAGAGAGAGAGAGAGAGAGAGAGAGAGAGAGAGAGAGAGTACCCGTGACTTTTTTAAATATGCCAAGAAGACTATCACCTAGGTAGTCAAGAGAGTCACAAGCAGGGGTCATTATCTAGAAGTGGTCACGTAAAGGTCATAGTGACGAAGTCTTTTCCTGTCAGTCAGAGCATAATAGAACACAGAGTCATCATTAATAATACTATAGACCATAAGAGATCGACCACTGACGAGTCACAGACGGAATAAAAGAGGAGGGTGTGATCCTTAACCAATAATCTTAAGGTCACTGTGATGCGTCTCGTTCTGTCAGTAATCTACATGAATAACAGGTTAATGATGGCTACGAATTATAATTATGTCTTTGTTCTAACCACAATGGAATACAGACAGGAGCTTAACCACATACAATACGTCTTTAATGACTGGCAGTAATGACGACGCCATCTAGTTACCACAGAGTCAAGTGAACATCGTTAAGTATATAAGACTGTTGCTAGATATACACATGACTATAATAATAAGAAAAACAATAATTAATGTATCTAAATTAGTTATAAAATTATAGACCATGAAGAGATTTTTAATTATTATTTTTTATTATTATTATTCCGTTATCAGGTCACGTCCTCAAAATACTCGAGTTTATGGGTGGATCAAGACGTGTGTGTGTGTGTGTGTGTGTGTGTGTGTGTGTGTGTTTTAGTAGTCGCGTGCGTTCTTAGAGACCCTTGGTAATTGTGGTATATGACAGCAGTTATATATCACTGGTTGAGAGGGCAGCTTAAACGTGTTGGTGACAGAGAAGAAGAAGGATTGATGGTAATGTCAGAAGATACAGTATACAATGGTAAATTAAGAGTGTTGGTGACGGAGATGATGAAGAAAGATAATTAATAGAAAGCACTGAAAGAGATAAGAAAGAAAATGGACGAACAGAGCATTTACACACACACACACACACACACACACACACACACACACACTCACACACACACCCACCCACACACACACACCACACACACACACACACACACACACACACACACACGTTTTTCTTTACATTTATTTAATTCATAATGATACTGATAGGGATATGTCACATTAAAACACAACAGGATTAGTGTTACCATACTCTATAAATTGTCAGTTGTAATTGTAGGTTTATTTTGTAGGCTTATTTATGAATTTTGGAATATATACAGTATTTAATTCTGTAGCTTATTTCTATTTATCTTTTTTTCTACTTTGATGTTCTAGTTGTGTTTGATCTTATGTCTGTTAATTAATATACCTGAGAGGTAATGATTATACACTACACCTTAGGCCATTTCTGTGAAAAAGGAAATTATAAAATACTGATAATTCTTTCTATATTCTGACCGTCATACAGAAGAGATATTAATATGTTAGAATGTATCATTATATTAATTACTAAGTTCTCGGTATATATGATAATTATGTCCTGTTAGTGGTATTACGTTGTCGAGGAATCCACCACGAATGATGGCTGGGTATAATATTATTTAACTGTCTCACCTGATGTTCTAAGTTTTCCTTTTGGGGAAATTCAAAGTTTATAAGATGATTTACCTCCTCTACCTGTGGATCTAAGAACGTTTGTATTTTGTTTACTTTATAACCATGACTTATGGACGGCTTATATAAATCATTCTCAATTTTTTTCAACGTGGCTGAAAATGTGATAATGTATCGAATTTTTATATCAAATGTAACGTAAATATATCAATAATGTTGTTTATTTTGAAGTATTTCTCTATCTGAATATTTGAAAATGTATTCAACTAGTTCGTTTAAGGTATAAAAGCAAAAACAAAACAAAATCAATAAGAAAACGCATTTAGCTTCGGTGGAACTTCAATGCAATCTGGAGGAAACTTTTTGCTTGCCAACTTCATGTCATAATTTTATTACCTAAGCCAGTGAAATCAGTCCTCACATTTTCAATTAGGGGGAAAAATGAACGAATGAGCCTTTGTGAAACCATCCTTGTGACAATGCTTAAATGAGGTAGTTAAATGAAATCTCACATCTCTAATTTGACAGAATTTTTTTTTTAATATATACGAGAACTTTCATGAACCATTACCGTGAATGTGAGGTTCGGAATGCTTATCTTCTCCTCTCATCATGTGTGTTGTTGAACCCACACTTAATCATCAATACCTAGCTGTCCTCATCTTAGTACCAACCTAAAGCTCACATGATATTCTACACTCACCCTCTCTACCCAGCATCACCCCAACTTCAGGTTAAATATTTCCGTGATTATCGAATACTGGATGAATATGACTTTCCACTTAATAAAATCCGTCGTACCCAGAAAGGATTGTGCAATATTTAATTAATATCTTCAGCCTTGGTTTAGCCACAGTTTCAGGCTCATGATGCAAAACTGTGATGGTTGTCGCTTCGTTGGTAATGGCAGGAATGTGTAATTGAAAGAACATTTAAACCACATTGTTTTTCTGTCTGTCTGTCAGTCTGTCTGTCTGTTTGTCACACATACAACACCTCACCAGCTCTTCCTCAGGCTCTCTAAGCTTACTTGTTATTTCCCAAACTCTTAACCCACCCACAACCACACCATCCAAAACACCAACACCCACAACCCCTCTCACACCCACAACTCCACTCATACCTACAACCTCACCACCCATAACCCAATACCACTTCCCCATCACCTACAACCCAAACACCCACATTTAAATACCCACAAACACCCCATTAAGGTCGCAGGTCAGAGGTGTAATGGCGTGGAGTGAGTGTGACAGCTATCGGCGTGGGAGGGAAAGACACTACCAGGAGGAGAATGATGCCTTACTTGTGGGTAAATGGATGTTGAGGCGACACACTTGATCACGGGGCGAAAGAGAGTTGGAAGAGGTCGGAGGGGAGTCTTGTTGGAGAATCTGGAGAGAAAGAAGAAAAGGAAGAAAGGGAGGGAGGGAGAGAGGGGAAGAACTGCAGAAAGGGAAGTAGGAAAGGAGTTGGAAGGTTTGGTAAGGAGGGAGGAAGAGAGGGAAGGGAGGAAGGGTCTCAGAGCGTAGGGGAAGCTTGTGAGAGACGGACAGTAAGAAGAGAGGACAGAGTAAATACAGATAAAGATATAAATTAAGAAAACTCTGGTAGGAAGACATAGATAGATAGCTTAATAAAGAGAACTGACAAAGAAAATTCGATAGGAAGAGAAAAATAGAGATTGAGAGACCAGATTACATGTGTGTGTGTGTGTGGGTGTGTGTGTGTGTGTGTGTGTGTGTGTGTGTGTGTGTGTGTGTGTGTGTGTGTGTGTGTGGCCCAATATGTACTTAAATCAGCAAAATAGGATATACTTACTATAGTACCTATAACATTTCTAACGAACAAGAGAAGCAAATAGAAAAAAAAATAGATGCACGCAAGAGTATAAATAAAACCTAGAATAAATTAGAAATAAAGTATAATATGGGAGTTCTATACGAGAAGGTGTCTAGTTCATCCTATGATTAAGAGTCACACGCTGAAGCCATTACTGTTTACTCAAGGCAGAAGAAGATTCAACTCATCTGCTACTCCTTAATCATGGGTAGCAGGCTGAGGGAGGGAGGGGGGAGGTCTGTATCTTGAAGAGAGAGGGAGGGAGGGAAGGAGAGAAGGAGGGAGGGAGGGAAGGAAGCAGGGAGGAGTGTACATGTTTCTCGAGCAGGAAGACTCGTGTAAGTGGCTTTTGAGGAGTTATTGTGTTCTTCTTTTATTTCTTCTCACTGGAGTAAACGAAGAGGGGATTAAGTTTTTGTTTCGTTGGTTCTGGTGCAAGTGGAAGAGAGAGAGAGAGAGAGAGAGAGAGAGAGAGAGAGAGAGAGAGAGAGAGAGAGAGAGAGAGAGAGAGAGAGAGAGAGAGAGAGGTATATACAAAGACAGTAAATGCGTGTCTGTGTGTGTGTGTAGGAGGGGGAGGGGTGTGTGGGTGATGATCTGCCTTGTAATCCGATATATTATGAGACTTACACCACCAGTCAGTACACCTGAAGACACAGATAACACAACCACGACCTACAGCTCTCTCTCTCTCTCTCTCATACCTTGTACCCCCACCCCCTCACTGCGGAATTCTCTCTCTCTCTCTCTCTCTCTCTCACCGTGTTCTCCTGTACTCCATGCTGATGATACCTTGAGAAAACAGCTTAGAAAATATCTGTTGTTCCCCTTACCTGAATATCACATTATTCTAAAACTTTGACGACTATCGTTTTTTAACAGCTATACGATGATTAATATGCTATAATTGTGAGGATTTTCCCTAAACGAGGTTAACCCCAAGTAATACAACGTCATTTCAGTTACTACAACAGGTCAACTTATTTACCATACCAGGTCAATCATCATTAGTTACAGCAGGTCAATGTTAATTCCACTAAAATTCGCATGTGTGTGTCTGCTTAGGTAACCTGTCCATAGCTGACAACGCTTTATGTCAGACTTTATTGAAAACTCTGAAAACTGGATTAGATTGTCGTCGCATTCGTTTTATTTGATATTTTATTCTGCAAAACTAATCAGCTAAAAGGCACTGAAATTACTGCCAATCATTGTCTTTGTTGAGTCATGGTTACGATATATATACTTTGATAGTTAATTAATGGAATATGGTGGTAATTACGGCACGCAACATGGCAATGAACAAATAGATTAGATAAAAAATATTGAATGTCAAGTAAAGTTTTATTTCTGTCTGCTAGAAAAGTTGACCTCACAGGTGTTAATTTTGTAAAGCGAGAGAGAGAGAGTTAGAATATTCCTATTCCTAGTACTTCAGTAGTGGAAACAAAAGGAGTTACCATGTGTGTGTTCAGTCAATATCCCTTCTACCCTTCCAAGTTCACGTGATAAACATATAAAGTATTAAAGTAGAACAAAGTAACGATTTTTACTTTAGTTTTTACTACTTTATACTGAGTAGTGGATAATATTTCATAGGTGATGGTAAGGAGGAGAAGTACAGTGAGATGGCGTGCGTTGTGATGGAGTGAAAGTTATTTACTGACACACGCACATAAAAATAAGCGAGCATAAATGTAACATGTTGACTCAGAGGACACAAAACGCCGGTGCACTGCGTAAACTCTACGGTCCGGTCAAGCCACGTTTCACTATCTCCGTCCTTAATAATAATAATAATAATAATAATAATAATAATAATAATAATAATAATAATAATAATAATAATAATAATAATAATAATAATAATAATACTAATACTAATACTAATACTAATACTAATACTAATACTAATAATAATAATAATAATAATAATAATAATAATAATAATACTAATACTAATAATACTAATACTAATAATACTAATACTAATACTAATACTAATACTAATACTAATACTAATACTAATAATAATAATAATAATAATAATAATAATAATAATATAGCTTTAGTGTTGACAAATAGCGGCCTCTCCTTCCTTCCTACCAGTCATTGAAAATAAAAGTCACAAGAAAATTTTTATTTTCGAACCCGTCAAGAACTGTCTTATGTGCAGCAGATGGATGAAAGTTGCCCCGGTCTAAATAGCACCATAAGTAGGAGGAAAGTGCTAGCCACAAGTCTAGCTCGTGTTAGTTATGTTCCTGTGTGGTTAAATCTTGAAAATAAGTAGAGTTTTATTGACTAATATTATCATTAAATTAGAATCGGTTCGAGACAAAGATAGATTTGAGAATTTTAGGATTAGATTAGATTAGGTTGCTGGACCATATTAGTGTGTACCAGTAAGATATTCCAGAAGCATAAAAAACATGACCTGAGATGGAGATGTAAGAAGCAGCAACGCCAGGCTGGGGTGTCCCTCCCTCAGCCCCACAGGTCATCACAACTCCGTCGGACATCAAAGGTGGACGACAGACCCTAGAGACTATCCAATCGCGTCCAGTCATCCTTCATATGACCGAACACAACGATACGTGGCGGGATGACGGAGAGAAAAGTGACGATGTAATAGAGAGAAAAAAACACCTTCACTTTTTGGAAAATTAATAACTGAAAACTTAAAAACTGAATCAGAGAAGCCAAAAAAAAAAAAAATAGCTAAAAAAATAAAAAAAGTCAAAGTTTAGATAAGAAAAAAACAACACTAACAGTTTGGTATTAGGAAGAGCGAGGTCATGGGCGCGACGATGATTTCTGAGTTAAATGAAAGAGACAGAAAGATGAAAAAGCACTAACAGGCATAAACCATTGCGGATAAATTACCTCAACACAGTCTCATATCCGCGTTACAAAAATATCCCAGAATTCGCGAACTTCCGCTTTAAGTCCAGGGAGGAGGGATTAGCGGGTTCTGATGGCACCGCTGGCTGCGATAAAACTTTGGCGATCCTTACAAGAAAAATGAGAAACTTAGGCGAACATTTTACACGTGCAATTAAAGAAAAAGAAATTGCGAAAACCCTAAAGGAAAAGTTTAAGGGAAGTCATTAGAAGAGGAAGACAGGTGAAGAAAGATGTTGGGAAAGGAAGACATAGGAAAGGAAGATATATAGCTCTGGTGATAAAGAAGGTTTATTAGAGGTCAACAATAACGATATTAGTGATGATAGTAAGAATAGTCCAATCTCTATCAAAGCAACTGTTAAGGTAATAATAATGATAATGATAATGATAATAATAATAATAATAATAATAATAATAATAATAATAATAATAATAATAATAATAGTAATAACAATATTCGCCTTTAAACGAACGGAAAACAGCTACATAGTTAAGGAATCGCTAAAATCTGAAACAATCCGAGTTATGTAACAGCTTCACTCCCGTAGGCCAGGCGTCAAGTGTCAAACACAAGTTGAGACAGGAACTAACACAGGGACAGTCACAAGGCCATGAGGTCACGTACGTTTGGTGATGTATGTATATTTTTTCTTCCTTTCTCACTGTATATTTATAAATCAGTTGAAGGTTTATGAAGAAGTGGATGGGGCTAAGGTTATTCCACTTGTATTAGTTCCCTCCCACGACAAGCTTTCGGTAATATGGTTATACCTCAAACACCAGGCCACAGTAAATGTCAGTCAGTCAGTCAATCTTTTTCATCCGTACAAAATATATCGTTCTCCATCTTTTAAAAGTCAAGTTTCTTCTCTCTGCTCTTGTAAATATAATGCCTCCTGCTCCTCCTCCTCAAGTCTCACAGCTCCTGACTGTTCTTCATTCTTTAGATTCAAGAAACAGGACTTTCATGGTTTCTTACGTTAAAGAAAAACGGTAGTTACGGAAGTCTTAATGTAGTTCAATGCTAGAGTGACTGCTGTCTTGATAACATTTTTGATGTGAGCCAGCTCGGTAGGTTCTCTTGTCGCTACTTGGGGAAAAACTTGACATACGGGGCTTTGTGATTCTGGTGCTTGGATGACTCTCAAGTTCCTCCCGCCTCGCTGCACCACCTCCGTCCGTATCATCTCCGGAGTTGTTTCCTCTTGACCCAGAGTCTCAGTATGAAGGCTGTTCCCAACTCGTTAGGGAGGAAATAGCTGTAAACAGTTATAAGGTCAGAGAGCAAAATATCAAAGGAACTCGTTGGTGATTGATCTGTGTGTGTTTGTGAATTATTTCCTCTCAATTAACATAAGTAAATAAATACAATTAAGTTAATAACGAGTTTCACACAAACACCATATATACCTGTGTATATATATATATATATATATATATATTATATATATATATATATATATATATAATATATATATATTATATATATATATATATATATATATATCACTGTAGGTGCGCGTGATCTAGGTATATGCTAAATTGAAAGATGAAAAGGAAACGATAACGAAGAATAAGATTAAGAGAAAAAGAAGAATTCATTCGTGCAGCACGAAGAGAGAATTACTGGAGCGTAGCAGTACGTAGAGTCAGATGTGGAACACCCTCTCTTTGACCCAGAGATTCAGTGGAGAAAAAATCCACTAATTCGCTTTCAAGGTAATGGCCGGAAAGTGCTTGAAAATCAGAGTACAAAATACCATTGAGAATTAGTCAAGCGTGACCCTTTGCAGAATACTTTTAGAAAATACTCGACTCGACTCACTGTTTCAATGTGGAGAAGACTCGTTGGTTTTTAATTGAAGTAGTAGTCGGAAACTTGTTGGGGGAATGTCCCTTTCTCCCTTCCCCTCCCCTTCAGGATTCCCTTTTAACTCCCTCAATAGTCACCCTCCCTAACACCCTCCTCTTTATACACTATCTTCCCCCTTTACATCCCTCTTAAGCACCCACCAGTCCCTCTCTCATCATCACCATCCTTACGTCTTCCTCCCCTAACACCTGACCTAAACCCTCCTCCCCTTGCACCCCTCCAATGAATACTTCTCCCATATTACTTCCCTTCAAATCATCTTCACCCCTCACAACTCAACCTCCCCCCCCCCCCCCCACATACACTCTACAATTAGGGCTTCATTGCTTGATGATATAACTACACAAACAATTGGAAGACTAAGAAAAAATCCATTCAAAATAATTCTAATGAAATGGAATTAATTCGGATCCAAGCGGGACAGCAGACTTTGGCCCTTGATTCATCTAGGGTGAAAACGATTAAGAGGGAGAGTTTGTGGCTTTTGGGACCCTTCCACCAATTACTGTATCCCAGACAAAAAATAAATGGGATCTTTAGATGTGGGTGGAGTCCCCGCGGACACCCTCGAGCACCACAGTGGGGAGTGTGTGAGGTGGTGGAGGAGGAGGTCCACCTGATCACGTGTTGGTTGTGTCCAAAATAGAATTAGGGTCCACGTGGATTAGACTAAGAAAAACAAGAAGTTAGAATGGACTTTAATAAATTAGAAGGTATATAAATAAAACTTGATCGCCATGGGGAAAGTGGGTGAGAGACGGGGCAGTGTGGAGTTTGTAGTAAATGAAGAAGTTGCCGTAGAGGCGTTGTAAGAGTGTGAGGCTTACATGTAGAAATAAGAGGAATATTATAGGCCGAAGGTCTTAAGGGACCAGTGGAGTACAACAGTGGTTCGCGATATAAGTTCCCGTGAGCAACTTCACTGATTTTCATTGAATAGAGACTGGACACAGAAATACCCAGGAAGGAATATTAGCGTTTCTTCTATTATTATTTTGTGACGTGAAGTCCTAGTATCACGGCGTTAACCACGTTTCCATTGTGGATCTACATGAAATACACACAGACACCACGTACACACAGACACCACGTACACACAGACACCACGTACACACAGACACCACATACACACAGACACCACGTACACACAGACACCACGTACACACAGACACCACGTACACGCAGACACCACATACACACAGACACCACGTACACACACACCCATATATATATACATACATATATTAATTAAGTTCCTCTCCCCAGATCCCCCTTAAACCTTGTGACCATTAAATACAACTTTTTCCACCAACATGCCAAATGATTCTAACATCCCCCAAAAGTTGTGAAGATCTTCCCCGACTTTCCCCTACTTGAACGCCTTTTTCCTCCAACTACTCACAGTTCGATGTATCTTTATTTCCATGTAGATCTCACCCACTACGGGACAACTTCCCTCCCACTCTCTCTTACTATATTCTAGGCACTTTCCATTCCATTTCCTATTGAACAGCAACCCTTCCACTATTTACCTGACAGCCTCCCTCCCACTATGTTGGAACACTGTTACCCGAGAGTTGAGATAGAAGGTCGCTACTCGTGAACCTATGTTAGAAAGCCGTCCCTCGAGAGCTCTTTTAGAAAGCTTGTCCCTTTCTCCTGGTAACCTCCGCCTAAAGACTCTGTGGAGTTTGGAGAGAAAATCTCTTTCCTCTAATATAATTTTGTCAAGAAGTTAAAGAGGAAGAGATGTGGGGATGGGGCGGTGCGGGTGAGCCCGGCTGATCCTAAGGCAGGACTCTACCTTTACGTGTGTGTTTCTTGTTGTCCACCTCCTTCAGGAAGTTTCTTCTCGTATCCTGCGTTAGTTACACTATCTGTTCTCTCCATTCCCCTAATACTTTTCAGAACATGGCCTATCACTACTCAGAAATACTTTGGAAAATATATATATATATATATATATATATATTATGGCTCTTCAAACAAAAGAAATATAAAGGTATTGGAATGACTAAATGTATGGACTGCTATAACATTATATATATGTCACCAAATCTTACAACTGTATTGTTACCGTGATATTAATCTTATAAGTTATCTATATGAATATTGTTTAAGGTGTTGGCGTTCAACGGCTCGTTTAGGGGAAAAGGTTGAGAAGAAAAGGCAGTTTGGTCGCTAAATATTCCAGCCTTTTAAAAATACTTTGAGGTATAATTAATTTGGTCCGTATGTGAATATATTAACGCTGTAAATATCAAAGAAAACTCCGCTTAATTAGAGGAGACTTAAAGCTCTGAATAAAATTATCTTGAAATTTATCTTACTCGTAATAAAATATTCACCGGAATTATTTTTTGATGCCTGGAAATATTTATTTGTGCATATATTGACGAGTTACCTAAATTTAATATAGACAATGGATTTACTATAAGACCATGAATATATTGCTATACTGACAACAACAACTACAACTTCATTTTATAACCTACAATACAAAAACATTTACACAAATATTTAAATGAAAGTAAATATAAAAAAGGTTACAAACTGTAGTAGAGAAAATAGAATACTCTGCCACTCAACTCCATCATATATAATTAAAACACTAAATAAGAAACAAAATAACACAGAAAATAACTAAATCATAGAAATAAAAATCAAAGTATAAAGATCTTAAGAAAGGTGACAGCATGGAGTTAAAAATCTCCACCACTTAACACACTTAGAAATATAGAATAAGTTTAGTCTCTCTTAGCATTGTTCCTCGTTCGTCCACAAATACTGGTGATACTAACACGACGAAGAGCCAATGACTTCTTGTGTAAATTTTATAGTTTGTCCGAATTACTTGTGTCTGGGACGAGTTAACGCCAGCTGTTTCAACCTCGCCAAAGTGTACACAAGTGGCAATTTTATTTTGTGTTAAAACTGCAAACAACAAAACTTTCCCTTAGTTGTTTCACTGACTTTCTTCGTAAGTTTTCTCTTATTGGTAATTACGGCGTTTGTTTATGTTTCCTGGTAGTCACACACACACACACACGCACACACACACACAGACACACACACACACACACACACACAGCTGAACATTCTCCCTCATAAGATAAATAAGGTCTTGTGATGGTATCCTCTGAAGAACAATATTCATTTCTCGCTCTATGGGACCACGACCCTAAGATTATGATGGTATTGGTGTGAGAGTGTGGTGATGTTGAGTGTGTGTGGTGTTGAGTGTGTGTGTGTGAGTGTGTGTGTGTGTGTGTGTGAGTGTGTGTGTGTGTGTGTGTGTGTGTGTGTGTGCGTGTGTGTGTGTTTGAGAGAGAGAGAGAGAGAGAGAGAGAGAATTTCACACCATCACAATTCCACACGCCTGTTTTTTCATCTCCTTTAATGTATTGACAAAACATTAATTTTCATAAACATCAATAAATAGCATTACTGACACGTTCTATTAGGATATATAAAACCTTAAAGAGCAAGGCAACAGAAAACGGAGGGTGAGGAATATCCCAACAAACTGGTTCTTCGGTAATAAATATCCCAGGAATGGACGAAGAGGAGTTGAGTTACATGGCTGTGTGAGTGGTGCCTGAGTGGTGCCTGGGTGGTGCCTGGGCGATGGATGGCCATAGAGGGGAATGGAGGGCTATAGAAGGGGATGGAGAGCTCTGGGAGGGAGGATAAAAAATAGTACACGATAGGAAGGATAGAGGACATAGGAAGGGTAGAGAATAGGATTGGAAGATAGTGTCGTAGACGAGTAGAGGATTTAGAGAAAGTAATGGAGAGCTCTGATGGTTATGGTCGAGAGGGAGTGTAGAGAGATGAAGGAGGAATTTGTGGCTTTGATAGTGAGAGGCAAAGATGATTACTGGAAGGAGCGGAGAGGAATGAATGATGATGATGCAACTAAAGAATATACGATGGTAGTAGATGAAGAAAGACAATGATTAAAAACAGATACGGATGCTGAATGGTGGAAAAAAGTTGATGGAAATTTGCGAAAGACTTTATCAGGATGATGGAAGAAGCAGATGTTTAAACTCAATTGGGAATGGAATAGTTAATACATAAGGTAATAAAAGAAGTAGGATATTGATTTGGTGGTTGAATGATAGTTGGTAATAGGTGGAATAGGTGAGAGTAGTAGGTAATAGATGGGTAATGGTGGTGAGAGGTGGTGGTGGTGGTGGATGGTATTGGGAGATGGTAGTACTGGGTGGTGGTGGTGGTGGTGGTGGTGGATGGTATTGGGAGATGGTAGTACTGGGTGGTGGTGCTGGTGGTGGTGGTGGTGGATAGTATTGGGAGATGGTAGTACTGGGTAGTGGTGGTGGTGGTGGTGGTGGATGGTATTGGGAGATGGTAGTACTGGGTAGTGGTGGTGGTGGTGGTGGTGGATGGTATTGGGAGATGGTAGTACTGGGTAGTGGTGGTGGTGGTGGTGGTGGATGGTATTGGGAGATGGTAGTACTGGGTGGTGCTGGTGGTGGTGGTGGTGGTGGTGGATAGTATTGGGAGATGGCAGTACTGGGTGGTGGTGCTGGTGGTGGTGGTGGTGGATAGTATTGGGAGATGGTAGTACTGGGTAGTGGTGGTGGTGGTGGTGGTGGATGGTATTGGGAGATGGTAGTACTGGGTAGTGGTGGTGGTGGTGGTGGTGGATGGTATTGGGAGATGGTAGTACTGGGTAGTGGTGGTGGTGGTGGTGGTGGTGATGGATAGTATTGGGAGATGGTAGTACTGGGTGGTGCTGGTGGTGGTGGTGGTGGTGGTGGATGGTATTGGGAGATGGCAGTACTGGGTAGTGGTGGTGGTGGTGGGTGGACAGTGGACAGTGGATAACAGGAGAGAGACAAATTGAATATGGTGATTCTATAATGGAACAGGAGGGGAGAGGCAGAGGGCTTCTGTGGCGGAAAATTAAATAGAAAACAAGATGGATTTAAGAAGAAAAATACAATGGAAAAGTGTGTGCTATATGACGTGCGTATGTATGACAAAAATAACACTACAGTAAAATAAAATAAAGCTGGCAATATTAAGCAGGACGAAGGAATTTAAAGAACGTGTGTACAAAACTAGTCACTCTATATAAATGAACTAAATCGTGTCCATACTTGTTTTATACATGACTTTAAGTGTATCCTTGACCTTTGTACTAAATAAATGGCTTTAGAACACATGAGTCAATATGGTCATAGAGCGCATGAGCAGGAAACCACAATAAGTGATATTGATCGTTAGGTCAGGTTAAGTTTGGATAGGTTAAGTCAGGTTAAGTTTGGATAAGTTAAGTCAGGCTTGGTTTGGATAAGTTAAGTCAGGTTAGCTCGTGAGTATTGTCCAAAATATATATATTGTACACAGGCTTTGCATATTCGACTGTCAAGTAGAACAGATTGTCAATTGGACTCAGCTTGACAGCATCAGCGATAATATTTGTCGTTTGTGTATATTCCAATAGTGTTTTAGCCGCACCAGTACATAAGATATATCAGTGTTGATCCTCTGAGACAGCTGCTGGGAGTATTTCCTGTCACGAACACACACAGAGACACATCCGGACAAATTCTATCCTGAAAGAGTTAGAAAGGGCAAAATTCTCACTAAATCCCACAATAAAATGCCAATAAAATACCCACAAGAATTACTTCACACTGGATAAAATGCCACAGCCCATAACAATAACACGGGACAAAATCCACATCTTTGGGGTTTCTACTTCTAAATTCTGCACAATAAACACTAGGGGACGTCCTGATGGAAAAATCGTTTTAACAAAATATGAGATTGAGCCCAAGAAACCTATTTTTCTCCTCCGATATTTTCTTCTCACTTTTTCTTTAGTTCTTATTATTCTGAAACGATCCTCCAATTCACATAATTTCTTTGGAAAAATAAACTGATTATATTATTTATCCAGTTAGTCACTATTTTATAAATTTATATATTTGTTAGTCGTTTATTCGTGAGTTGTCATTTTTATCTATTCCTGATTACTGATTATACTTATCTTTCTTTATCTATTCCTGTATTTATTTAGGTCTGTTTTTATGATGACTTTTATTTTTAGGATTATAAATTCCTTGGTAATTGTTGTTAGTAAAGACTATCAAATGTAGCCTGTAAATCTTTGTTCTAACGACAAGCATTAGTGTTTTAGATGCTAATTGTACATGTTAACTAGTTACAAACACGGCAGCTCAGGCTCTGATCCTCTAAGTGTTGACGATGTTAAACACAACTTTCATTTTCCAGATTTCAACCAATCGAAAATATAATATTAAATTAATTAAGGTATGTACATATACTTTTTTACTACAGACGTTAACTTACTAGAAATAAACGTAGCTGTTATTCTCTTTTATACCATAGAGAGTGAAGGGTTTTTCCAGCACCGAATATGATTTTTTCTGAGGTCAAAGCGCGAAGATATAAAAATTTTCAGCCCGGTTTTTTTGCTTAATATTTGCTTCATCTAAGGAACGTATTCCTCGTCTTTTCACATGAAGCTGAATAATCCAAACCTTGTAGCAGCTTCTCTGACTCCTGCACCTTTCATGCGGTGATGCACAAACCACCTCTTTCAAGACTTCATGATTAAATCAGAAAATGCACGCGAGGTTCTGAAGACCCAAATTACCCGGCGAACTCACCAAAATGCGCTGATGAATGACATTTTAAAAGCCTTAATATAGAATGTTCGGCGCCTTATTCGACTGCTTTCACGAGCGTAAGGCAGTTAGTGCGAGAGAGTAAAATGGTGTGTGAGTGTGAATTAGCCGCCTGATAGACATGCAAATGAGGAGCATTAAGACCCAGAAGTGCCAGAAACGAGATATTGGGTGAAGTTTGTCCATATAGCTTCTATACTGGTAGAGCCTGGGCAGCTATCGTGAAGCCACTACACACACACACTGTTATACTGACGAGGGCACTTATGGCACAACAAAAACAAAAAAAATTGGCAACTCAGCACATCTTATTTCTGGGTTCAAACAGCCCTCTTTATCCCAACACCTTATAAAAGATTTGAATAAAATTTAATAAAAACAAAATTTTTTACCATATTGAGTGTGTAGGTTCCATAAGATAAATTAATTCAAGAAAATAAAGAATAAACAACTAATATTGGCACCGTATATAAACAATAAACCACCTTACAACACAATAATTGATTGAACTTTACACACCATGAATAATAATAAAGCAGCACTGAACATAATGCTCAACTAAACCCGATTTGAAAAGGCATCCACCACTGACAAACTCAAACGACCTTCCACCTCCAAGGTCAACCAATAACTGACATCGCTCCATACTTCAGGGGACTACAAACCTAATGCTAATATAAATCAACTCCCACATTAAGCTGCAAAAATATCCACATATATACAGAAAAACAAATTATGTTTCAAGTACCAGCCCTGCTCACACATCAATATATGAAATATTATATTTACATAACTTAAAGGTAACATGCCTAAAAAATATTTCACTATTTCACAGCGCAACACACCACTGTACATTTCGCAATGCATAAAACACACACACACACACACACACACACACACACACACACCTATATTCTCGTTTATGTCAGCCTGGGGAACCATCTCGTACCACAGTATCGGTTATTGACGCCCTCCATCTGTCCCATCAAACCTCTCCATATATAGTATCACTTTCTAAGGACTTTATTTGATTCCTAACAATTACACTTAAACCCCATTTATCTTACTCTGTTCTGTAGTCTTTATATTACATCATTATGACACTGCCTTCTAGGACGGTGAGTCGTTATCAATATCGACAACAGGTTCTATATCCGCTGCACCATTTCTACCTTTACACCACAAAAAATATATATATTTTTGTACTTTCTTCTTTTAACCTGGATTCAGTGGATTTGTGCGGCCCACTGTCCTGAAACCCCCAGTTATTCCTGTCCCTGCAGGTGTGCGGTGTGTCTCAACATGTAAACACTGCCAGTTACTCCTCATTGTGTATCGGGAAGAAGGTGCGTCCTTCTGTGCAGACATACCAGTTACTTTGTCCAGTCTAGGTGAGCGCTGGGTCCCACTGCCAGTTACTTTGACCCCTGACTGTGTCTAGGTGAGCGCTGGGTCCCACTGCCAGTTACTGTGACCCCTGACTGTGTCTAGGTGAGCGCTGGGTCCCATTGCCATTTACTTTGACCCCTGACTGTGTCTAGGTGAGCGCTGGGTCCCACTGCCAGTTACTTTGACCCCTGACTGTGTCTAGGTGAGCGCTGGGTCCCACTGCCAGTTACTGTGACCCCTGACTGTGTCTAGGTGAGCGCTGGGTCCCACTGCCAGTTACTGTGACCCCTGACTGTGTCTAGGTGAGCGCTGGGTCCCACTGCCAGTTACTGTGACCCCTGACTGTGTCTAGGTGAGCGCTGGGTCCCACTGCCAGTTACTGTGACCCCTGACTGTGTCTAGGTGAGCGCTGGGTCCCATTGCCATTTACTTTGACCCCTGACTGTGTCTAGGTGAGCGCTGGGTCCCACTGCCAGTTACTTTGACCCCTGACTGTGTCTAGGTGAGCGCTGGGTCCCACTGCCAGTTACTGTGACCCCTGACTGTGTCTAGGTGAGCGCTGGGTCCCACTGCCAGTTACTGTGACCCCTGACTGTGTCTAGGTGAGCGCTGGGTCCCACTGCCAGTTACTGTGACCCCTGACTGTGTCTGGGTGAGCGCTGGGTCCCACTATGTAAACTCCTCCCTTTAGATTTCGGGTCCACTGGCTCTCTTTCCCCGGAGAGGAAATTCCAGTTTACGGTCCTCTTTCCTGGATTTGTCCCCCGCTGGAAATGTGCGTCACTTATTGTACCCATTTCTTTCTTCCTTTTGTTATTTTTGTTGTTGTTGACAGACTCTCTAGACCTTTTTTAATACAGGGAAGATAAATACGCCTTTCACCTGTCATACTGAGTCTCTTGTCATCCAACTTGTCACTAATTTGTCTCTTACTCACAGTATTTCAACGGTGATTCCATCCATTTGTGTAATTTATTATTCTTCATCCTATTTACGGTCAGTCTCACCCTCATCATTCCCTCCTTTTGTTTATCCTTCATCACACTACCCAACATTCCACCCTCGTATCTTTCACTCTAACATTCCTTGATTTTTACTCATAACACTTGTCCTTAATATGGCTTCACCTTTACCCTTCAACTATAGTTTGCACAATACAAAGATATACAAGTTACCTCACTACACTCATCATATGTTCAAAAATTTTCTCCCTAACACTCTATTTACTCCCACGAACTTCTAAACATATAATTTCTGCTACATATGTTCTTTGCGATACCTGAATACATATGTACACTATATATATAATGCTTGATGCAACAGGAAAATTCTAACACGCTTGAAAAAAGAAAATGGATGAGAAATAGGTAAATGTTGCATATATTACATCCATGAGGTGTAATATAGTCCAGAGAAATATGTTTCAGTAGTATCTCATTCACATGTGACGAGTATTTTTCGTCACCTGGACAGCGACACAGAGTCCGAATGAAAGATTTAGAGCAAGTAAAATTCTCACTCGGGTTCACATTAAAATAACAAAGTAAGAGCCTGAATACGTAACGTGGGGTCTCAAATAAGTTAAAAGACATACAGTATACATAGATATACATAGAGCCAGACGAGACCTCATTGCGGTTTATGGGAGGTAACGAGTAAGGGACACAGTGAGACACAGTAGCAATCAGCCCCTGTAATAACTTAATTTAGGGACAGAGAGCCTGAAAAGGGCTGCCTGCCTCTGTGACACGTAAAACAGGGTACAATAGTCTCTTTGAAATATATATGACCAGATGAGACGGACGTTTTCAAGACAGGGTTATGGAGTATTCTGCGATGCTTTCTCCGCCTTATACTGAAATGTTTTAACCTCATCTCTATGAAATTTTTCTTCTTAAAATATATCCCCTCCCCCAGTACAAATTTTCTAAGGGGAGGAAGGGAGAGAAGGGGGAAGGGGGAAGGGGGGATAGGGAAGGGGGGAGGGTGGAAGAGGAAAGAGGGAGGGAGTATTTGGTCCACCTTCTCATAAAGTTTAACTGGGCAGGAGATATTTCACTCTTGCAGATATTTACAGTCAGGAAGTTTAACTCTCTCCCCTTGCATAATCCAAGATAACCATTTTACCTTACCCTAACATAGTTGTTGGGGAGACAAAAATTTGGTGGGGTGATGGTTCGTATCCCAGGGAAGATCGATGGACTTGGTGTAGCAAATGTCCATCCGGGGATATTTGCTAGGCGGAAAATACCCCCACCTAACAAAATTTCATGGGCTTGGGATGAACGGGGTGAGGTGGGATGGGATGGGGTGGGGTGGGGTGGGGTGGGGTGGGCTTGGGATGAACGGGGTGGGGTGGGATGGGGTGTGGTGGGGGTATTTATCCGTCTCCAGGCACACAAGGTCCGAATGAGACACATAAGGCCAGATGAGCCCTCCTTAAAGCAGGGCACACAGGGTCCGCATGAAGACGTATAGGATAAGATAACTCCTCCGTCAGCTTCCCTTAAGGATGAGAGTTGCACACACACCTCCCACCAGTCCATCATTATAACACCTGGCAAGAATGTGCAGCCATCACCCATCACACTCGCTTATATCTGTCATAAGCAATAACCCGCTCTCACACGACCTTCCACACATCTATACTACCAAAGCTTCCCACGTGCTGGTCATAACGTTTTCTTCTGCTGGTTACAATATATACATAAATATGCAAATTAATGCATCGCTCTATACTATGTTTCTTGAGTGTAGTTATTGCTTCTACCTTCCTGAACATAGTCTAGTAACACACTGGATTGCTCGTAGTTCGTAAACTCTTGTAGGATAATAGATAAATGTACATATAATTTTCCCACGTTTCCAGCCTCGTCAGGACATAAAGAGAGAGAGGCAGTTGACCAGCTACTCAGTATATTAGTCAGCCTGGGTGAGTCATGAAGGAGGAATGTTTGCCTGGTGAGGACCGTTCACCTCCACCACTTCACCTGCTTATCAAACCTTCCCACACCGTGTAGTACTGAGGTGATCCAGTCTTCCTGTTGGGAGGAATTTTGTGGCTGCAATTCATCAGGTGACAAATTTTATGTTAAACAGGTAAATTTAAATTACAGAAATTTAACCCAGGATAACAGGTGACTTAAAGTGGGTCTCATAGGCATGGCAATAACTACTCTCGACCGCCTTCACTCCCACAAGTTGTAAAGTAAGGTACCCATTTACAGCTGGGTGAACTGGGAGAACCCAAGAATCGAACCAACGACCCAACGAAACAGGAGACGAGCGATGCATCCATTCGATCTCCGCATTCCTCGACTTTAAGTACAATAGGTTGATTAATATTAACCTGTAGATAATGAAAGGGAGCCAACAGGTGACTGACTTAATTCCTTATCGGGCCGCTTAACTTTCTTCTCAAGCAAGAAACTCGAGGGAACGCGTGGAAAACTTAAGTTAACTTTCTGTCCAAGGAGTAAGAGGTGAGTCAAGTTATACTCTTCCCTTCACCTCTAGATGGGTTATGGAGTACAGCAGCTGTGTCGAGGCCCGGCCAGCTGGTGCTGTGCTGGGACTGAGGGATACAGCTGGGTTTTGCCAAGATAATATCGACGCCTCAGGCAGAGGATCTTGTAATAATAATAATAATAATAATAATAATAATAATAATAATAATAATAATAATAATAAAATTACCACCACCACCACCACCACCACCACCACCACCATCACCACCATCACCATCACCACCACCACCACCACCACCGTCTCATTGATGATTCTTGGGAAATAATATACAACAAAGTCCTACAGACATTAATGAAAGAAAACCAACTGATGTACACAATAGAGAGAAGAAAGGCAAGATATACAAGTCTCTCCCCCCCAACTTGTAAAAATAAGGTCAGTTCTTTATTCGTGTAAGACGTTTTGGCCAAGACTCCAGGAAAATCTTTTATCTGATTTTGATGCAGAAAGTTTGGTACTCCGAGGATGAATGAAAAGGTCAAAAGAGGAAGAAAGAAAGAGATGGCGGGGACTGAAAGATGACCATCAACACAGTAGGTGAGCTAGAGTCAAGGTGTTTTGGTTTATATAGTAAAGAAGGAAGAAATTTTAGCATAATCCGTAAAATAAAGGAATAACTTGATCAAGGAATAGAAAGGCATACGATGGCTATATCACATAAGATACTCCAAATTTCCATAGCCGAATAAAACGTATATTCACCAGATCTGCTATAAATAAAAAAAATAGACAAAAAAAAAGTAATCCTGGACTAAAACTCTGAAAATTACTACAGATTTTAGCTGGCTGTAGTCTCTAAAGTATATAATCAAATTCATACCCCGATAGTTACACAAAGTATATAAAAAGAAGAAAAAAAATCCAGTGCGTCAACCCAAAATATTTACAGTATCCATGTCGCTGCGGACCCTGTTATTATAGGGATGCATGTGTTAATTAGAAATACTAGCCAGCGACATTATCCTCGGGCGATATTTTTGTGAGCTGGATAGAGTTTACTGTCAGATACGGTGTCGGGTTGGCCCTGTGTACTAAAGCAGAGAGAGAGAGAGAGAGAGAGAGAGAGAGAGAGAGAGAGAGAGAGACAGAGACAGAGACAGAGACAGAGACAGAGAGAGAGAGAGTTTACAGCCATGACTACACTAAATACAGATTACCTCCTCGATAATTTGCCTCCCCCCTCTTGATGGCTACACCTGCTACACCTCTTCCATCTTTAATTAATAAATTATGCTTCTATTTCATCCCTCCAAGACTCTCACCTTCCCTGCCCAAATTACTTTTCGTAAAAATTAATCATACTTTTACTTTACGGCTCCAGAGCTCATACCTGACTTACCCAAGTTACTTTAAGTTACTAATTTTCTTTAGTTTTATGGGTCAGTTCAGACACCTGCTCTTCTTTTGACAAACTTTTACATTTTCTTATATACTTTTATTTTAGAGTTTTCGTAACTTTTCGCGGTTGATTATTGTTGTACTCAATAGCTTTTTCGCTCGTTAGTACTTTACGTAAAGTTAGAAGAGTTATAAATTATGTATTGCCTAGAACACCTTTTATCAACTTCTCATTACCAGTTGTACAAATCTGTGGTCTTGCCATAGCCATAAATGTTTAATTTGTTTCTTCAGGCAGCTTAAAGGGGACGTATCCTTTGGACTCGACCTTACCTCTCGCCCTTACCTTCTTCTTCATTAAATAAACATCGAGGAAAAAGGAAGAGTACGAGTTTCAGATCAATATAGAAATTATGAAAAGTGAACCGATTGAACCCTAAAGAAAGACACATAAGAAACTAACATTGACTAAAAAAGTAGACACACCTCGGCCACTAGTACCAACACACCTCGGCCACCAGTAACAACACACCTCGGCCACCAGTACCAACACACCTCGGCCACCAGTACCGACACACCTCGGCCACCAGTACCGACACACCTCGGCCACCAGTACCAACACACCTCGGCCACCAGTACCAACACACCTCGGCCACCAGTACCAACACACCTCGGCCACCAGTACCAACACACCTCGGCCTCCACTACCAACACACCTCGGCCACCAGTACCAACACACCTCGGCCACCAGTACCGACACACCTCGGCCACTAATACCAACACACCTCGGCCACCAATACCAACACACCTCGGCCACCAATACCAACACACCTCGGCCACCAGAACCAACACACCTCGGCCACCAATACCAACACACCTCGACCACCAAATCACCGATGCAGCAATACTAGACACTGTAGACACTGGGTATCCCTCCACCTGCAGACATCATACAAACGACACATAATTATACATGCAAATTCTCGCCACGACCGTCATGGAGATTTTCGCTAACACGGACATGACGAATGACAATATTCGCTCGTGTCCTGCATATGATTTTATAGTATTTTTTTTTTCCTATTCATTATCACATTTATTCTATATTCTGTAACGAATTTGGGTTATTGTGGTGCTTGCCCGGGTTGATGTTATATATGAGAGAGAGAGAGAGAGAGAGAGAGAGAGAGAGAGAGAGAGAGAGAGAGAGAGAGAGAGAGAGAGAGAGAGAGAGAGATTCATTAACCGCAGATTCATTGAGATATTAAATATTTCCCCTCTTATATCTCCATTTGTCTAATATCGTGTGTGCTTTATAAATATACACAGGAAGTATCCAATTTAAATCTAATCACTGTATATAGCACATAAGTATATTAAATATTAACCATTATCTTCACTTAATGTACCTTGGTAATGACTAGTGTATGGGATCACCACTGATTAAAGGGAAGGGGGGGGGGGGTGGTTTCGTTCTTATTTTTATATGACTTGAAAATAGAGAAGTCATTTTTGTTTTGCTGATCCTTCAAAGAGAGTCGACCATCAGTGGGGGGGGAGGGGGGGTGGGGGGGGGTGGGGGGGTGGGGTGGGTGGGGGGGTGGGGTGTGGGGTGGAGGGGGTATAAACTCGACCAGGCACCCAGTTACTCCCTCGAGACCAGCTTGTTTCCGAACGTGTAACCTCTCTCTCTCTCTCTCTCTCTCTCTCTCTCTCTCTCTCTCTCTCTCTCTCTCTCTCCTTAAATTGGTAAAGTCAGAACACATAATACTCGCTTACTATTACAAAGATCCAAATAGGGAGGTAAAATAGCATTAGAGCTATTACTGATAGCCTTCATATATTATCTGGTCAGGGTGATTTAGGGATCAGGAAGATGTCAGGGTGGTGTAAGGATGAGGGTGGTGTAAGGGAGCAGGGTGGTGTAAGGGATCAGGGTGGTGTAGGGATCAGGGTGGTGTAAGGGATCAGGGTGGTGTAAGGGATCAGGGTGGTGTAAGGATCAGGGTGAGGTAAGGGAGCAGGGTGGTGTAAGGGAGCAGGGTGGTGTAAGGGATCAGGGTGGTGTAAGGGATCAGGGTGGTGTAAGGGATCAGGGTGGTGTAAGGGATCAGGGTGGTGTAGGGATCAGGGTGGTGTAAGGGATCAGGGTGGTGTAAGGGATCAGGGTGGTGTAAGGGATCAGGGTGGTGTAAGGGATCAGGGTGGTGTAAGGGATCAGGTTGGTTTAAGGCCTAGGGTGGTGTAAGGATCAGGGTGGTGTAAGGGATCAGGGAGACTCGGCCGCGTCCCACTCCCACCTTTGCCTTGAGGGAATTAAGTTTATTGGACAAACTCTGGTTGAAGTTCCAGAAGTTATGTTCAGTTTCTCCCCTGTGCGCTGGCCCCCTTCTGTTCTCCTGACCTGGATTAATGATATGTTGGCCATCTTAACTTGAGAGAGAGAGAGAGAGAGAGAGAGAGAGAGAGAGAGAGAGAGAGAGAGAGAGAGAGAGAGAGAGAGAGAGAGAGAGAGAGAGAGAGAGAATATTCAGAGACGAAAAGTAAAAGAGATTCAGTATACTATATTCCAATCTATATATCAAGGGACCACCAGAAACAGTAATCAGGACAGACTTCAACAGGAAATCACCAACAGGTAGACAGGAAATCCTAGAACACTATCTCGCAAGATAATCCAGAGAACAAATCCTTTATAGAAACAGAAATTATAGGTATATAGAACGCTTGAGGTGTTCTGTAGAATGGCAGATTCAACACTAAGTTACCGGAAGTATATTGGGGAAAGTCTACATGATGATGATGATGATGTTGACAGCCACGTGATATAATTCTCTACAAGTGTGACTCATGACCTCTGTTGAGTAATTAATGAGGTATTTTTATATTCAATTATGGTCCATCAACTCACATGATAAATGACTATCAATCCGCTTATAAAATTTAATACTGAAAACAAAAATTATTCTTTGGTGGGTAAATATATTCAGGGTTTATTAAGAGTAATGTATTTTCATGTTTATCATTCATCATTTTTTTTTAGTTATCTGTCTATCATAAAACTATATCTCCAACTACAAAGTGTCGAACAGACTCGTCAGATTTAAGAGAGGAAGTATTATTACATATAAACTTATTAATCTTTCCCTTGATATTTCTTAAAGATTCATAAAATAAAAGATTAATTCATATTTATATTTCATCCTGAATCATATATCCATATTTCACTAATTTCAGGATAATACAATATCATTTTATTGCAGCCATAAACCATCTTATTTATTCCTACACCACGGGAGCGGAGTTGATTAAAATCGCTAGAAGTCGGAATTCATTTCATATTTTCATTTTAAACAAAGCAATAAATCTTTTCCACCCTGTTAGGCACACACAGAGGATAAAGAGAAGCTGAAAAATTCTTGTGAGTTCTGGCGTCCGCTCTAGTGTTGGAGAAACTCAAGATTTACTCAAGCAGTAACATAAACCTCCGCTTGAGTTTCGTCTCAAATTAGGGCCTTGTGAGGTGAGGTAAAGGCGATAACTCTTCATAATATGGCTCAGATTTCGCCCGTTTGGGGACTAATGTGAAAAAGAACGATTCCCGCCGATATGAAGTTGAAAATATTGTCATGGGGGAAGAAGGAGGAAGCGAGAGAAATGTCCCTTGATCGCTGGGAACTGAGTGAGTGAGGTGGTGGTGTGGAAGATGCCGACTGATCCCTTCTTTCTTTTACGTTTACGATTTTAAGGAAAAACGCCTTCACACACACACACACACACACACACACACACACACACACACACACACACACACAAATTTTTCTTATGTAGATATTCACTTGACCAACACAACATTATACCACCTAAATTCTTCTACAGAGTAACCTTAACACTGTAACTCAACAACACAAGTGACGACTACAGACACCACGCCGTCACTCACAACCTCTCTATCAAGTGGTGTATACATGCCATCACCGTCACTCAACTACTTGTACTACGCGGCATTTACAGACACTCACTGTATTCAGATTTTCGTGTAACCTTTTTACCCGATACTATAATAACCGCGCCTAGTTCTAACAACAACCACAAGTGACATTTTACTTCTCAGTGTGACATTAACCCAACGTTCGCCTCCAGCAACAGTCATTGTTTAGGGACAGTACGAGAGCCTTCACCGATATAACTCCAGTACTTAAGTAATTGATTTCGTATATATATGATCCTTTTACTGAAATTTATAAAGGTAGATCCGTTTATAAACACAAATACAAGTCGTATCATATGGCTAGGTGTTGGGAATATGTGTGTGTGTGTGTGTGTGTGTGTGTGTGTGTGTGTGTGTGTGTGTGTGTGTGTGTGTGTGTGTGTGTGTGTGTGTGTGTGTTTCTACATTATTAACTTTGTTCTTAATACTATGAACCACCTACATGTTTCAGTGCATCGGAGACCAAGGAAAAAATAAATAATTCCTTACAGTATATAAGACACTCATCTATACCAAAAAAATTAATCTCATTATATATTTTCCTTGTTGGCCCTTTATCAGAAAATACTTCCCGACCATGACAATGAAAATGTTCTTTTTTTACAACGTTGAGTCGCAGAAAAGTTTTACTCATACTAGCGAGGGACGGAGACTTACCCTTCTAAAGTTTTAATCTAATTCTTAAATCTAAGTTAAGATCGCTGGATAAAAGAGGAGGTAAAGATAGATGCTCACCCCTTTGAGAGACATAGATCTTTTTTCTCTCTCTCTCTCTCTTTCTTTCTTTAACACCCTGAATCTATTCTTTTTTTCGGTTTCTGTCTCATTGTATTTTTCCCCCATTTTTTGCCTGTCTACTTCTCATTTTTCTCCCTCTTTCTCTCTCTTCCTCTTTCTCTCTCTATTTGTATCTCAAATTTTCTCTGCCTGTCTGTCCATGTTTTATTATCTGTCTCTCTCTACCTGATAATAACATTCTTTCCTTTTTCTCTGTTTATCTCCCATTCTTTCTTCATACTCGTTCTACGCCACTTCCCTACTCCGCTCCCTACTCCGCCCCCTACTCTTCCATTCTCTTACTCTACCTTCATCCACCTCCCCCCCCCCATAACTCCACCCCCATTACTCCACCTCCCTCTCAGACCCAAGACAATTCAGGGCCTCAATAACCAAAATGCACCTCCGTCACCTCGCCTGTTGACGCTACACTCGAGGTCCTGACGCAGAAAAGGTATCGTGGTGATGACAGCCTTTGTGTGTGTCGCCAGTCAGTGTTTGAGTCGCTTACCTAGTGTTTAACCCTTCTTCTCCCAGGTGTGGTTCATCTCTAAGATTCCCAGAATACCTTATTCGGGTGTGCAGAAGAGAGAGAGAGAGAGAGAGAGAGAGAGAGAGAGAGAGAGAGAGAGAGAGAGAGAGAGAGAGAGAGAGAGAGAGAGAGAGAGAGAGAGAGAGAGAGAGTACTCAATATTAAGAAAAAGGAAATGTTCAAAATGGAATGTAACGTTCGATACAAAAAAGATAAAGAGAGAAAAAGACAAAAAACACGAATAAAAGAAAAAAAATAAACGTGATAAACAGACAGAGACAAAAAAGAAGGGAGGAAAAAAGGAGAATATGTAGATCACAATCAAGAAGACTAGACAGGACCTGAAGATATTTGAGCTGATATCTTTCCACTATGCCTTTGAAGTCCAAAAAAATTCTACATTTTCGGCACAGTTTTCCGAAGATTCCCAACAGATTCTCCTCCTCAAAGGTACGTGGACAGAGACGACCAGTTGACAGTCTATCATTCCCGGCCAGTAAGATGCAACTATCACAAACCCCTTTACTATTTCCATTGGTCAAGCTGGATTATCTGACGTCTATAGGCAAACGAGGAGGCTACTGGTCACAATATACTGTATATGAGATCGAGGGTTAGAGGCGTAGAAGGAAGATCATTAATATAGAGGCCTTTTGATACCGTGTCCAAGGCCTAAAGAATTCCGTCAAAGGAGGAATTTGGAAAAGCTCTCAGGGTAGACAGGTAGATGGGATATTCGTTGAGTTGTTTACTTCCGTGTTGTATAGAGACGAGTCACTTATATAACTTGTAACACTCATACCGACAATAATACATATACCCTCAAAAATCGTACCCACACCACCGAGTAACACCTTTATAACTATTACCCACTTCACTACACTGTATGTAAAGTAACAATACCAACATCCACACCAATCACTATCACCACACTATCATCACACCCACACCACCACTACCTCACCCAAACCCCCTATTACCCAAGTAGCACTACACCCACATCATCATATCTCCCACACCGCCTATAAAGCGGCTCAGCATTAGCCACTATAACCATGCGAGACGCAGCCCAGCACAACATTAAGGCTGCAACTCTCACCCCGACCCATCTTGGCGTCCCTTAAGCTTACTGGTGCTGCTTCCTCTGTTGTCCTCACACATGCTGGAGATAATAAATGGTGACAGATGGAGAGGCAAGTTGATCAAGAATTAATGAAAAAAACAACATGGGAATCTAAACAAATTAAGCACAAAGCGTTTATATAAATTCATATATCGGGAGAGCGAGAGAGGGGGAGGAGGGAGCAAGACTGAGAGAACACATGAAAAAGAATAAACACATCCACAGGAGAAAGGATATAACACTATGTTGTGGTTAAAGTGTCAAGCCTTCGCCTCTACCCCTGGCGTCCAGTGCTCATATATGACTTTCTCTCTTACTCTCTCTCTTCCTTTATCTGCTTCTGTCTTCCTACGTTCGTCTGTCAATCTCTCTTTCTCACATGTAGCAGAGAGCTATATCCAGGGTTTCACGGCAGTGTGGAGCAACGTGTACTGATTTTATTTATATTTATTTTTTTCTTGGGGGGGGGGGCACTCACCCTGGAGGCTCTCTTATATTAGAGAGAGAGGAAGGAAGGGGAGACTATAAAGCTCTATCTAGGCTTGACAAGACTCGATGATGTAATATACAGCGATACAATGTTCTTTTCTTGGTACAACTGGAAGGTTTATTATGAGGAGCAGTGATGGGGCAGATGTATTAAGAGAGAGAGAGAGAGAGAGAGAGAGAGAGAGAGAGAGAGAGAGAGAGAGAGAGAGAGAGAGAGAGAGAGAGAGAGAGAGAGAGAAAGAGAGAGAAAAATGCATCTAAGGCAAGTAAAAATGAAATGGTCAATATGTGTGTGTGTGTGTGTGTGTGTGTGTGTGTGTGTGTGTGTGTGTTAGTCCCTAAAGTCTTAAGCCCCTCTTTGTAATCAAGTAATGGCCTTGAAGGTGACGGGTTCAGGTACACTGCAGTGTTGGCCCTGTAAAGACACCAGCACGTGTCGGCTCCCCGAGGGGTGTACGGCATCAGAGTAGCCTTGAAGATCGTGCACCTCCAAGCGTTGGGTAGCTATTGTTCTTATTTTTCACTGAGTAACATATTGAGGTGTTCTCTCTCTCTCTCTCTCTCTCTCTCTCTCTCTCTCTCTCTCTCTCTCTCTGTCTGTAACTCTGTCTCATTGCCTGTCTGTCTCTCTTGGTAATATTTCACTTACTTATATGTGAGAAGAACAGTGAAGAGGTACAGTAGGTTGACTTCTCCTACGTGTCTTTTGATACTGTTTATATAATGTGTAGATATGTTCTGTCACACACACACACACACACACACACACACACACACACACACACACACAGGTCAACAGTCACACATTAATCTTGATTACCTGGACTCCTGTAGTTTTGCCTAATTAATCCCATAATAATTCCTCTGTAATGGTAATATATTGTTGAACTCTAATATAATTTATCTTTGCATGTTACTGTATGTAGTGTGCCATATTCTTGTTGTTGTTTTCATAATTACCATCTTTTTTTTATTTAATCGTCTTTTTCTGGCAGTGTTAATGATCCATCTGTGGCAGGGGTTGTGGTATGTTGTCATGTAAGCCGTCTGTCTTAGGAGGTCACTGATCTGTCTGTGGTTAGTGGTGATGGTACACGTTACTACATCGCGCGAACACAATTGGCCAATCATTAATATATACGTACAGGACATCTTTATGATTCCATATATCACATTGTAGATTTTTCTGTGTCATGAATTTACTTAACTTTGTAGTTGTTCTTTACTAATCTAATACATTACTGAAGATTAATCCATCGCTTAAGATATATGTATTAAGATATATTTTATAATCTCTCTCTCTCTCTCTCTCTCTCTCTCTCTCTCTCTCTCTCTCAGGTGTGTGTGATAGTCGTGGGTATTGACAATCTCAGGTGTTGACGCCAGGTATGTACTATAGTTAACCTAGCTCGGGAAACATCGTCGTTTTTGTATAGTGAGTGAGGCAGGTGAGATTGGCTTCATTATCAGCCAATTTGCTGCTGTTCCTACCTCTGTGCCCTTGACATCACAAACGCTTACTTTTTGTCTTCCGTTTTACGTAATGACATGTAAACAAGGACCCCACGAGAATCAGGCTTGAGGGAGACGGAAGATAATTACTCTCTGGGTTAAGAGAGGAGTGTTGAGGGTGACGGAAGTTGACGGAGGATAGCGGACATTGACGGAGGATGACGGAAGTTGACTGAGGGTGGCGAAAATTGACGGTGGGTGATGTAATTTGAATGAGGATGGCGGAAATTGGCGGAACATGACGGAAATTGACTGAAAATGCCGGAAATTGACAGTGGGTGACGGAAGTTGACTGAGGGTGGCGAAAATTGACGGTGGGTAATGGAAGTTGACGGAGGATGGCGGAAATTGACGGAGGATGGCGGAAATTGACGGAGAGTGTCGGAAATTGATGGTGGGTGACGGAAAGTGACTGAGCGAGACAGAAACTCATGCAGACTGAAGTAGACTGAGGCAAAAAAGAAACGAAGACTGAGAAACACAAAGACGACCTTGGAAGAAATTGAGAGATACTGAGGTGAGCTCTACTCAAAGCCTTCTTGAATATGCTAAAGTGTGGACAAGTTATATATAATGGTTAAACTTTTTACATATGTTATAACTCTGTGTGTGTGTGTGTGTGTGTGTGTGTGTGTGTGTGTGTGTGTGTGTATGCATGTCTGTATTGTTTTCACCTTAATAAAGTATAAATTCTCCTTAAAATCACAGGAAGGAATTTTATATAACAGTTTTTCTTACACATATCAACTTATAAACACAAGCGTAGATAAAAAATAAAATAAAATAAAATAATAATAATAATAATAATAATAATAATAATAATAATAAAACGCTCTTGATAAATATGTTACCTCGACTAGAGGGTAAATGACACTTTATTCTGTACATGTGTTTACAGTAGTGTCGGACTTTTGCACTTCCCGCCGCGATAAAATTTAATTTCGAACATAATAACGCAATTAAGAGATAGTGAGATCCTCATGTGATAAAAGCTGCAGGTAGGAAAATGAGAGACTGAAGAGAAGGAAGAGAAGGAGAGAAAGGTAAACACTCGAGAAATGATGGGAATAAAAAAAAGATTTGATAATGTGGGGAGCAGAAATGGGGAAACTGATTTGTTTTTAATCAGATCAAGACAGAGAGAATGAGACAGTCAGACAGACAAGAAGATAATGATACTGACTGACTGACCTAGTAATTTACATATAAACTTTCCTGATTATGAAAAGGGTTTAACTGAATATCCGAAATGTAATGAATAGATAAAAGTCAGCCAAAAATAAAACAATAACTACTGTAACAATCTAATGAAGTAGATTATAACAAATAAAATTCAACAGATAGTTATGTCCAACTTTACAACAACGTGAATAATAAAAACACAGGGTTGGTTTGCTTTGAATTGCATTGATTAAGTGACAGCATGACATTATGCAAGGAATCAAAGTCCATGTGAAAAGGAATGTTGAGGTGGATGATGATGATGATGATGATGATGATGATGATATGATGATATGATGATGATGATGATATTAATAATGCCTTAAGTATTTAATAATGTAAGAAAAAACTCATAGCAATAAAACTACAACACTGAGTAGAAAAGTAAAATAAAAATCAACAATAAAAATAAACAAAGTCTCCAGAAGAACAATAATAAAGCATTAGACCAAAACATACAATTAAAACCTTTTCTCGTCAGTTTTATACCAAAGAAACAACTCCAAACATAATACGAGAGAGTAAGAAACATTAAAATACTGATCCTGGAAATTGGATCAAAGTATTCCCTGGCGTTATGACGACATTACAAGATACAGAAATGGAGAAACCTCATATCAATGGACCTAAATCCCCCCGTATATAAACACAGCAAAATTTCACTCTTGTAGCCTCTCTGGGGGGACTAAGAGAGCCATTATCCACCTATACCTTCAGGGTAAATGATAATCCCGGTTGAGTAGAGACAATTATTGAATACACGTAAGAGGATTTATCTACACACAAGATGGACTCACAGGAAGCCATTATATGATACTATTAAAAATCGTTCCTTTGGTAGTGAGGAAAACACAAAGCTCTTTTCTTCTTGATGGTAAAAAGGAAAGAGGAAAGAGTCATACTTAGAGACTCATAGGAAAGAATCTGTATATTTGGTCACATTTTCTTGATTTCTATTAACTAAACCTTATGAAAAAATATGTGTGTAAATCTTTCATTTATCTGAAGGTATTAACTGAACGTAACCTAAATCAGCTTAATCTAACTTAACATAGATTTCCCAAATCAAAGTTAACCTAATCAAATCTATATTAATCAAACCCATTCTAACCTAACCTAACCTAACCTAACCATACCATCCTAACCGAACATAACCTAACCTAACCTAAACTAACCTAACCTACCATACCATCCTAACCTAACCTAACCTAACCTACCATACCATCCTAACCTAACCTAACCTAACCTAACCTAACCTAACCTAACCTAACCTCCAAGAACAGACACAAAACAAGAGTAATATAGAGTGAATTACATTTCTCTCACTGTCCCTTTGATGTACAATCCCAGCTAAACGCACCTTCAACACCTGCTATAATGAAGTGCTTCTTGCTGAACAACCTCCTTTGAACACCTTTTTAACTATCATAACAACAAAGTACTCCCTCGTGATTATATGTTTTTAAATAACTTGTAAAGGTTGGCTATAATTGATCACCACTCCATGCTGGCCATTATTATTTTTCCATAGCTTACACAAACGCAGCCATTTCATTTAAACAATCGTTCAATATTCATTAAAATTGACAACTACCATTTTACTTAATTACTGAATAATTACTCCCATGAAGAACATCATTTTGAATAAAGTCCTTCATTATTCACTCTTCTGGCGAAAACTTTCAAGCGTGAGCCATTCAACTTATATCATAATGAATACCTGCCTCATGAATATTTCCTTAACGTCTACCTTAATATTCACCGCCATGGACTCGTCTCATAGCAGGGAGCAGCGTCACTTCATCATCAGAACTCGGTCGGTTGCTGGTTTCATTAAATCATCAGAAATGAACTATCTAGATGATAGAGACAGTAACGTCGTACCCAGAGTGTGTGTGTGTGTGTGTGTGTGTGTGTGTGTGTGTGTGTGTGTGTGTGTGTGTGTGTGTGTAAATAATGCACACAGTATACCAGACAGATACAATGTAGTAAAAATAATGGTTGAGATATGATGGTACTGTACATTTCCTATATAGCTTAACTATACTTGATCTCCCACTCACCGATCCTCTACTGCTGCCCACCAATGCCACATAAACATTACATTGATTCGGGAGAGTATGGCAACATATCACTAGTGGGTGTTGCAATATTCACTCTAACCATTTCATTATGAACGTGAGGTTTGAAGCAATAATCCCTAGTCAAAATTACGTGTGACTTTAGCAAACGCAATAGAGTTCCAAAAACTAATCAACATAAAAAAGACAAAAAAAGGTAGTATTTTAATCCCTTGTTGGATACGAAAATTAATTCAAGATCTGAGTCAGATTGTGTCACTGGAATAAAATGACATGACTATGACCAGCAGCAGAATGATTCATGGAAGAACCTGTGAACAAAGACGAGACAAAGAAAATATGTATGTCTGTGGGCAGACCCTAATGCCACGCAAGTTTTAATAAAGGAAATTGCGTGGAAGGCAAGATGAGTACACACACACACACACACACACACACACACACACACTCATACACACACACACACACACACACACACACACACACACACACACACACACGCAAACCTTCTCAAACAGGCAAACTTCAAAACGCATTTATTTACACGAGGAATCACACAAGCATTTACTAAAACGCAATTACATATAGACACTCGTTCAACACAGTGGAACAAATAAACACATTCATTTATAAAAGTACTGTAATTAGATTTATTGGACCCGTATTCCAAAGTTCTTAAATTACAAACAATAAACCATCTTCCTCAAGGATTACAACCACCGTTCTTAAGGGGCTACAATTTCTTAAGTCAAAAACGTGTAAAAAACTTCCCTGTAGTAACAAAAGAAATTCTCATAGATCAAGAATATGTGCAACTGTCATCCACTATCGGGCAGGTATCAGTGATGTTATTCGCAAGGGAAGAAATATTTTATTGGTGAACAAAACTCTGGAGAGAAACTTGCTCGGTGTGAGGGAGTCGCGCCGTGTGACATTTCATTACATCTCTTATTAGTAGGAAAGTGCAGAGCAAGGTGAGAGGAGGCGAGAGGTGTGCCGATATTAATATCTCAATATGTATACACTGACGCACACGTTCTCATTTACGGTATACAGTAAACACGTGAGAGGACAGGTATGTATATGCATGTATTAAACTCTATCTTACATTGATTAATTAAAATACATATATTTACTACATACATACATACATACATACATACACACATACATATACCATAATCAATGGAACATCAATGCATGTAACGCCGCTAACACAAGTAATTGTCTTCGTATTTTTCATCAGGATAAACCATCATAAATTAACGCGTTATTTGTCCTAATCACTTGAGTGGAGTCAGAGTGTACACAAGTGATTACATGAGCTCTTAGGTGATTAGTGATGGGGAGGATTTACGTATGAAGTATTATGAATCATACATCTGGTACAAGAATTTCTATTACATATTGTATCGTTCATTGATCATCGCGATTTACTGTGTTTTATGCAGTAAATATCAATGTTCATCAATATTTCTCACTGTTAGTAAAGGTCAAATAAGACTTGGTTATTTATATCTCATTTCCATTCCTCTTCTTTTAAAAGTAAATGGTAACATGACTTTCTCAGGCGGTATAAAGATGACCATCACAAGAAGGTTTTTATTTTTCTCAGGTGAAGAATAATGTTATTATGGAACTCCCTTAAAGGTCATCCACAAGCAGGACTATCTTGACCTTTCTCGACAATGAAGATAATTTCAAGGGTTGGTGCTGAGAAAAAAACTGTCACATGAAAATAGAGGATCTTTGAACACCATCAGTACAGAGTTAATTCTTGTAATATATATCCCTCGATCATAGAACGGGAGAGTTCATACTATTTACTCCATCCAATTAGTCATACATGGAGTGACGTTAGTAAGCTCAAATGTTAACCCTAAATGAAGGTAGATATCAATGAATACGTTGACTTTTTTTTTCTTCAATATCAAGTAATATTTTATACCATGATAATTTTTAACCCTCTCAAGATTTATTATTGAGTTCTGATACAGCCGATTAAACTTAGGATATATTTGTCTTTTAAACTAATTATTTCAAAACTAGGTAAAAAAAAAAAAACATTATAACCAAACAAAGAATTCGAGTCAAATAAAAGAATGGAACCAGAATAATAATTTTCCTAAGTATCAGTTTAAAATTCAGTTGAACCATCTGAGTAATACAAGCTCTTTAATAACCAGAAAACCTCTACATTCTTACACTGACAATCTGAAACGAGAAAACCATCCCGAAAATCAGGTCAAACGGTCTAACAATCAACCAGCTAAACGACGTATCCAAGAACCTGATGAGGGATTCAAGATCAGTGCGGGTCTTCAGTATTAATCTCAAGATCTCACTCCAATCTCAAGTCAGGTTAGCCCAGCGTGGAATATTAATGAGGTATGAAGCCACACCACGAACCAACCGAGTGAATTACGAAGGTCACTGCCTCGTATCTCTTCTGTGGAGACAACGAGTGAAGGACATTCTTTTTCACCTAATGCTAGTGTGTGTGTGTGTGTGTGTGTGTGTGTGTGTGTGTGTGTGTGTGTGTGTGACCATAATCCCCCTATCAGTGATAACATTACACAAACAGAGAGACAGAGACAGACAGGGCAGGAACCTCCCCCCCCTCCCCCCGTGGAGTTAAAACCTTCACCTACATGTGACTACCCTCACTCCATCACTCAATATCATTATGGAAGCTTCCCTGGCAAAGTTCTCCAGCCCATTACGTTTTAATGCACCCTGCGAGATCACAAGGAGAGTGGGGATCTGTGTACCTCCAAGCCCCCAGATTCCTCATACATAATGATTTACGACCAAGATGTTAAATTGAAGGTGTTTCATCCCGGGAATAGATTGATTCCTCCCTTCCCCAGCTTCCATTAGTTGTCCAAACAAACTTATCCATTAAAAAATGAGTCCATTAAGAACGTCTCCAATAAAGGTTGCTGCTTCGATTCACTCGAAGCCCATCACCAATATTGTGAGTTGTAACGTTGATAAGATGAGAAGAAATGTTCTTTATATGTGTAATAATAATAATAATAATAATAATAATAATAATAATAATAATAATAATAATAATAATTAACGGTTTATTGAAAGAGCATGGCTGAGAGCAGATCACCGCTTTACCAGAACCTTCCACCGGACTGTCGCCTTTGGAAAAATCCTGTACATTGCTTGATTCTCGTAATTGTTTGACTCCCCTTAATTGTTTGACTCCCTTAATTATTTGAGTCCCTTTATTGTTTGACTCCCATAATTGTTTGATTCATTTAACTGTTTGACTCCTTTAATTGTTGACTCCCGTAATTGTTATTTAACATTTGTGTGAGTGGTGTCAGTTTTTGTGGTATTTCCACAGTAAAGAGATGTCAATCACTAACGGTTGTTTGTTATCCCTCCGAAAACCATGGTTCTGACTTTCCTCTTTTAAGATCGTGATTAGGCTGGCAAGGGATTTCTATCCCTAAGTCCCAGGCCTTTACAGCTTCCATTGTCAATATTTATAAGAACAGGGGGAGACCGGTCAAATTGTGGCAACTACCGTGGGATCTCGCTGCTCTCCGTAGCTGGCAAGATTATAGCCTGAGTCCTCCTAAACAGACTTCTTCTTGAGGCAGAAAACTTTCTCCCAGAATCTTAATGTGGTTTTAGACCATCACGTGGCACCAATGACATGATCTTTGCTGCCCGCCAGATACAGGAATAGTGCAGAGAACAGCGTCGTGACCTGTACGTGGCTTTCATCAACCTAACCAAAGCCTTCGACTCGGCCAACAGGGAAGCCCTCTGGTGGACCCTCAGCCGTTTTGGCTGCCCACCAAAATTCATTGCCATTGTGAGGCAACTCCACGATGGCATGAACGGCGTGTCCTGCACAACGGCACCCAGTCAGAGTTCTTCCCCATCCAAACAGGGGTTAAACAAGGGTGTGTATTGGTACCAAATCTCTTTTTCATCATCTTGGCTGCCTTCCCCACTCGTGCCAGTGCCAACTTAGCCAGCGGGGTGAACATCGAGTACCGGGTGGTGGGGTCTTTTCAACGTAAGACGACTCCAGGCAAGAACACAGGTGTCGGCAGCTTCCATTACTAAACTTCAGTATGCAGACGACCTCACCCTTGTTGCTCACACTGAACACGACCTACAGGAGATCCTGAACACCTATGCAGACGCGTATGCACACTTCGGCCTTTAGGTGAATGTACGTAAGACTCAGATTCTCTTTCAACCTGCCCCTGGTTCAGACACACCTCCACCATCCATTCAGCTTAACGGTACTACCCTCTCTAATGTTGCCCACTTTCGGTATCTCGGTTCCCACCTGTCCACCACCGCAGACATCGATGAAGAAATTCAGCATCGGATCAGAAGTGCATCTCTCGCCTTAGGCGGACTCCGAAATCGTGTCTTCAGTCGGAGGGAACTGAAATTATCCAAAAAGTTGCACGTATATCGAGCAGTGGTCCTGCCCACCCTACTAAATGGCAGTGAGACATGGGTCACATACAGAGGGAACCTCAAGGCACTTGATAACTTTCACCAACGTAGCCTACGTTCCATCCTCCGAGTTCGCTGGGAAGACAAGAGAACAAATGCCAGTATTCTTGCTGACACCAACTGTAGGAGCATCGAGGCTACCATTATCCATGAACAACTACGTTGGACTGGCCATGTTACCCGCATGGGCGATAGTAGACTGCCAAAGCAGCTACTTAACAGTCACCTAACGAACAGTAAACGTAACACTGGCGGGCAATTGAAAAGGTATAAGGATAGTGTTAAGACAAACCTGAAAAGGTGCCAAATAGACCCCCTCACCTAGGAGTCGATTACTCCACATCGTAACGCTTGGAGGAGCACCACACGAGAAGGTATCAATACTTTCGAGTTAGCCTGACTGAAAACCGAGGCAGATAAGCGCCAACGCCGGAAAGACGCTGCCACCGCCCCTCCCACAGTAGATGGAGCCCTCCACATGTGCAACGAATGTGGACGACGCTGCGGGTCCCGTATCGGTCTCTTTAGTCAACTCAAAACTCACTAACCTAGGTGACATCCCTAATACCTCTTATCATTGTATCATAGCTGGATGATCGTCATACTCGATTCCGAGTGTCAGCAAAGTAGTAGTTGTGTGTGTGTGTTATAAACATATGACAAAGTCTAATAAATACACAAAGATAAGACACTCGTGATGGAAAATTCCCTAACCAAAATAGACAAATTTACTTGGACTCAACAAAGCTTTCCAAGTCGAGCGTGGACTTGTTGGTGTCTTGAGTCCCTGTCGACCAGCACCACCTCTTTATAAGGACTCGTCCACCAGCAACGCTTCGTAATAAGGACCTCTGGTGAAACGGAACTTATTTTTTCTAAGAACCTGTTATTGCCATTTTCTTTTTACTACTGTCCTCCAGTGACCGTCACTACCGTCACTGTCCGCCCAACTCAATCAGTTTCCAGGTAGATTGAGTTAAGAGCCGCAGAATTTATGGTAATCGAATATGGAGGCGGCGGTATTTACCCGAGTCTGTCTTATTAGATATTTTATGTCGCTGCTTAGTATGCTAATCCGAGTGACGACCAATGAAACTATGTTTCAGCAGTGCGACTACATAGAGCGTGACATAGTAAATCTACATAGCTCTAGAGTGCGGCACAGTGTAACTACATAACAGTGGAGTGTGGCACAGTGTCGTTATACAGCTGCTTAGAGTGACACAGTGCTGCCGAGTGCCACTGAACATTCCAAAGTGATCGTGGCGCCTCTGCAGTCACGCTCGATTCAACAGGAGAATTGGTATGGCTAGACTGGTCTATTAAGGGCAGAAATTAAACACGTAAAATGGTTAAATTAATCACTGATTCTATTACAAGCGTCATTTAGTTGGTCTTATGGCTACTGGCAGAGGTGGACGATAATATTTTAGCCAATATAATCTTTGCTTCATAATTTCTGCCAACTGTATGTAGACTATGAAGTTATTAGTTATTATTATTGTTATTATTATTATTATTATTATTATTATTATTATTAATATTATTATTATTAGACTCTATCTTTAATCAGCATCTCAAAGACTACGTATAAAATGGCTTACTTCAGATGTGACATTTGTCTATACTTCAGGAGCGCTTCCTCCTGGGCCTCAGCCTGTTAAACTGATAATCCGGTAAGACCTTATTAGGCGACACAAAAATTCCATTTAAAGTTGCGACGCTAGCGAATGGATGCACGTGGAGGCAAATCAGCTGAGAACTTGACGAGGAGTGCTTGAAAATTTCTCGGAATTCTTAGAACACTTCATCAGGAACTAAAAGTGCCGTTTTTTCCTTCTTTTTTTTTATAATATTCATCTTTCATATTGTTTTTAACTCTCTCTCTCTCTCTCTCTCTCTCTCTCTCTCTCTCTCTCTCTCTCTCTCAGTCCTCTCCTCCATGAGTTCAAAACACAAGATTCATCAGGGTAAAAATATCGACCTTCCTCCATCTAAGCACGACCATTGAGGAGTAATCGGGTGAGTTCTACTTTGTCTCGAGTTCCCCTGACAGACAATACTGGTGACAGCCAACTCTAATTTGAGAGTTCTTGACGCTGTTTCACACACACCTTGAAAGTTTGAATTAAGTGATATATCTTAATTGTTTGTTATATTAATTATCTAGTTTTTATTATTATTATTATTATTATGGAAATGATAATAGCAATAATGATGATAAGACTAATAACGTTAATATTAATATCAGCTGCTGTTACTTTCTTTTAAACGTGGCTCTCACCTTGTACTATAGCCACACTACCGCTACTATTACTGCTGATACACAATTATATTAATACACCTATTCAAAAACCAGTGTGATTTATTACGCATTATAGAGGTTCATGACGCCAATAAGTCACGTGGTGTTCTTTCATGACGTGAGATGTAATGTGTACGTGTTTTGTATAGCTCTAGTATTGATCATCAGCGGCTACACCTGTCTCACTATTTCTTTTGTACGTTAGTGTAATCATATGTCTTTTTTATTTATGTCTGTTTAAGATATTTATAGTAATATTCTTTTTGTCAGTTTCTTAATTTGTATCTGTCTGTCTGTTTAACATTTGTCTGTAAATTTAATTGCCTTTATATATATATTTCCTTAAAAATATAGACCTTCTTTACTATATAACCACGCTAGTTTTCACCCCCCCCCCAAAAAAAAAAAATGTCGTTTGCCGTAATAAATTTGCCTAACGTAATACCTTGATTTTCGACACTTGGGATAAACAGAATGGATTTCGTTCGAATTTTAAAGGTACTGCTTTACACGCTGATTAAGGATATGGGTTCACAATTGAAATTTTCGATTAATTAGTGTTAATTATTGATTTTTTTTAAATAATTGAAGATATTTGGAATATTTAAAAAGTCAATTATGCCGTGCCTGTAAGTCTTAAATCACCTTTAATTACATTTTCTTATACAAAATTTAAACAAAATAGAAAAATATATTCTTTATTATACAAGCTCAGAAGACGCCATCTACTGGAATGTTTCTCTACAGTTACTCCTCAAATGTTTCACAATGTTTCCTCTCAATGATGCTTCTTATTATTTTTCTTCTTCTCCCCTTGCTCTCCCCTCACTCCTTTCATTCTTGCGTACTCTCCCATCTTCCTCCTCCGGCTATGTCAGTCCCTCTCCCCTCTTTCGACAAGACCCAGGAAAACCTTTCTCTCTCTCTCCCCTCATTCCATCACTTTCTCCTCAGCACTATCTTCTCACTTTACCTATTTTTTCTCCTTTCCCCCTCATTCTCTCCTTTGTGTCTGTCATCTACTTTCTCTCTCTCATTTTCCATCCCTACCATCCCCACCTTCCCTGATCACCCATTCTCTCCCCCACCCACACCCCATTTTCTTCATAGGTCTCTCCCCCCCCCCCCTCATATCCTCCTCCCCCTCCTCATATCTCTCTTCACCCTCCCCCCTCTGTTCCCCATTCCCTTCCCCCCCACTTTAGGATCACCCGTATCCTCAAGGAATTGGCCAAATTATTTTATATATTCAGTCAAGGGAACTGCTCACTGTATCATACACTTTGAAAGAACAGGACAAAGGAGAGAACTTTTTGTTATTTATGGATCACGTGTCTTCTTTTCATACAAGTAAGAATAATAATAAAGAGAGAATATTTTGATTGAAGTGAGAAATAAAAATATCTGAGTATTCAATCACTTTTAAAAACAGTTATTCGGAGTTTTTTTCTCCCTCTCTCTGTCTCTCTTTACTCCCTTTTTCTTTTATTCTCATTCTTCTTTGTCTGACTCACTACCTTTCTCACAGTTCCTCTCGATGTCTTTCATTTTCCCTTTCTTTCTCTCCCTCTCTAGTCTTTCATACATATGTATTTTTTAAAGCAGAAGAACAGAAGACGAAGAATCATGAATGTTATAAGAAAATATATATAATTATATCCCCCAGTCAATGTATTAAACAATATTACCTTAACGAGGCAAGAAAATGCGAGTAGCAGGCGATTAACACAAGGAATAAAAATGGAGAGAAGACAGATAAAAGAGGAGGAAGGATAGAAGCCAGAGGATGTAGGAAGGTGTACAACCGCAGGAAGACTTTCATTTCAACGAAGAAAAAAAAAATCGGGCATATATTAGCCTCGTTTAGGGGGCTCTAAAGGTTTTCTGATTTTAGAGACAAAATTATAACTTTTTCCAACGATTTCTGGAACTGGAAGGCAAGCTGACATTTTTTTTTTTATTTTTTATTCAGTAACTGCAGATGGGAAATTTATCTTGCAAGACATTTAATCTGCTGAAATAACTCTTTGGGAAAATTCACCTTTGCCGCTACTATTTAATCACTCGACTACCTGTTTACTGGGGCTATTTCTTCAATATCGTATAATATTTCTCCTTATTTTTAGATGTTGTTGATGTCCGGTGATTAATCTAATCTTAAAGACTTGTTAGATTGTATTCTCGATGTCGTAGATGCATAACGTTATATTATTAGCTACTTAGGAAAATTATTTAACTGTTTTGTCGTAAATGTGCTTAAAAAATATATATACATTAATGAGATTGAGAAAGTAAGATAATACATTTACCTTCAATTCGCTGTATTTGAGGCTATATAAATCTAAGGATATAACAACCCACGTAATTTAAAATGACTTATAGTGTATTTTTCTAATTATTAATGAGGACTGATGTATGTCTCTTAGTACTCAGGTTATCAAAATAAGGTTACCACTCGAAACTGATCCAATTATCCTGTCGGGAAACACCTCATGCTCAGGAGAACTAAAATTAACAATAAAATTAAAAAGAAAACAAAAGAATTTTCTCTGTATTAAAAAAAAAAACGCTGGATCGTCTATATCCATTTTCTTATCTTGAAGATCCACTTAGAACAGTTTACACGGCAACAAAAACACACAATTTCCTCTGAAGAAATTTAATAAATAGTGTCATTCTTGCAACATTAAGCCTCTTCCTCTTCTTATCTTCTTTTTTTGTCTTCTTGCTCTTCCTTTCTCTTTCTCAGGTTCTCTTCCACCGAGCGCTGTTCCTCCTAGGCATTGCTGCAGATATTTTTACAAAAAGACCCACTCATTACAGCCTTCCTAATTACAGACCAGTCACAAATGGCTACACCTTTACATCAAGTGCTCATTATCCTCGGAGAAAAAAAGTAAAAAAAAAAAAAAAAAATAGGGCTGGGCAAATTGGTGAGCCCATTACGTGGGTCTCCGTGCCCAGGCTCACGAGGAGAATTTCTTGCTTCAATTTTCCAACTATCCAATTAGGCTTCACTGCCTTGCGAACCCTTTAAACGCAGGTTTACCCTCCCCCCCCCCCCCCCAAGGCCTGGCGTAAGGAAAATTGTGTGCATGTGTTTGTACTTTCGTGTATATTAAAGCAGGTGTGTGTGTGTGTGTGTGTGTGTGTGTGTGTGTGTGTGTGTGTGTGTGTATGTGTGTGTGCGTGTATATACCTCACATATCAAGCGGAGTAATGCAGCTGATTACAGGGACGCTGTTTTTAGCGAGACACAGACAAACAAACACAGACAGGCAGCTGGAGGAGAATGACTTTAATCTGAGGAAAAAGATAAGAGGGCAAAATAACCCAAGACATATAAAGAGATAATATATTCATGAGTATATGAGTTAACATTATGAAAAGGTAAGAGAGAGGAGAGAAAGTGAAGTTTAAGCCGACATAAATTGGGGCTTCACAAAGGAGAGGACCAAAACAAGACAGGGAGAGGAAGAGCAAAGTTTAGGTCAAGCAGAATGTTATGTATGCAGATGTATACACCTACACATATACAATCTTCAGTGAATATATGTATGTATTTTCTTCTTGATTCCATTTTTTATTAATTTTTACACAAATAACTTTATTCTGTAGTTAAAGCTTGAGTCTTTCACCTGTTACAACACTTGATATTATACCTGTAGGTGTGTGCCTCTGGTAAGGGATTAGGAAAGAACGGTAGAAATATCAATGAGCAGGATTGGAATAGCATGGTCACACTCCACTACCACCACCACTACCACTACTACTACCACAGTATGATAAACACGCACACTGTACCACCACCACTACCACAGTATGATAAACACCTACCACCACTACCACAGTATGATAAACACCCACCACCACCTAGGGTCCACCATAAAGACATTCCACCAGCAGCAGGTTATGATGAAGACATTCGTGGTCTCAAAGAGTTAAGACCCGGGAGTCATTTGTCTTGTGGTGGTGGTGGTAGCGCTTGACCATTTTATCTATCTATCTATCTATCACTTAACGAGATTATTAGTTACAATGCAAACATATAATCCATCAAGTTCAAGAAAATTTCAGGCCACAAGGCGTTTAGCTGTCTAACGGGATAATTGATATCGTTGCGAGTAGATACCAGCCCACTTAATGATATCTTTCAGAGAGTAACTTTAACTTATCTTGGTTTTATCTCCAACAAGATGATAACCAGCCACATATCCAACAGGTTAATGTGTTGTAATCAAGAATTTCATGAGCTCAAATTTTAATTGTTTTCCAGCGCATATTTGTTTTTATTTAATTTATACTACACAACACTTAGAGTTTATCATGAGTAAATATTTGTAGATTCATTTATGTCTAAGTCATGTAAATCTTATTGTTTGTGTAATCTGTTTGTAGTTCATTATTGTGACTGGGTGATTAAAACAATATCAAAACATTTTCCAGCTACATTCAGCCAAACTGTTGATTTTATCCTCAAATTTGTATGTAATTTATTTTAGTGAAGGTTATCCTGGAGTGTGACTTGAACGTATAAACAACGGCAGTCACAGCTTGGGGACAGATGATAGAAATCTGTGGAATATGAAGTTTATGTGTGTTAAGTAACATGTTTGTGGCATATTTTTCAGGATTTATCAGAAAATTTACCGCTTCATATCTCTGGCCATCTCTCCAGCTGCCTATCTCTGCCTGTCTGTATCTCTTCACCGTTCTTTTTTAACTAAATTCATTTGTATTTATATTTAATCAAGCAGGCAAAAAAAAAAATTTAGAAAAACTTAACAGGTTTTTTAATAGGGATAGTGAAACAGAGAGACAGAATGGATAGTAAGATATATAAGTAGGAAGAATAATTAGGAGAGACAGAGAGAAAGAAAAAGACAGAGATGCAGCCTGAGCACCAAAAGACCAGACAGACGTGGTGAAGAACTACCATGAGCATTTAACTCTTGACATTCTCGGCTGCTCGTGATATTAAAGATCGAGTTGTCCAAGTCTCATTACCAGAGTCGAAAAGAAAAAAAATGATCTGCGTCACTGGGCTTCCTTCAATAATGGCCTGAGGGGAATATTATCGGGGACATTTTTTCCCTTCTGAAACACCTTGATCTCGTGAGCAATAAAGGGCACTCGAGGCACGGACCAGGAGCTAATTTCCTCATACGCCAACCCTGAAGAGGAAAAAAAATTGTTAAAAGAAAAGGTCGCATTTCTTGGGATTTTTTTTTCTCTTTCTAATGGGTTGTTGGGGGGAAGGAAAAAGATTTCTTGTATTTTTTTAGCTCCATGATTACTTCCTGTTTACCAGAAACTATCAAGTTCTGGGACAGTCGAAGGGATGAATGACGCTCTCGGGAAGACAATGGATCCCGTGGAAGGCGATAGTAAACAACGATACATGTAGGGTTCTAGGATAGACAATGGAATTCTTGGGGTTCTAAGGTAGACAACGAAAACTGTGATTTGTACGGTTCTACGACAGACAACATAACTTTAAATGAAACAGTCAATAGAAAAACATGGTTATCCCTATTGGGCAAAGACGTCAGGTACATTTTTAGGTTTAAGCGGACGATTAACGTAGTTAGCGTCACACACTCACACACACTTAGGTCACTTGGGACACCAACGCCAGAGCTGAGGACCATCTACAACGCCTTTATTCTCCCCAAACTTACATATGCGTCACCAGCCTGGTCGTCTTCTCTCAACTCCACCCAACAACGTCAGCTAGAGAAGGTACAGAAAAGGGCCTGCAGAATCATGCTCGGCGCAGAATACTCCGGCTACACCAACGCTCTCTCCACCCTGGAAATGCCATCCCTCAGTGACCTCCACCACCAAGCACTGTAAGAGTTTGGCAGTGGACTACTGCACCACCCTCGTCATCGCCACCACCTGCCACCTGCAGCCCTACACACCTCGCGCAGTCTGCCACTACAACAAAATTCAGCCCATAAGAGCCCGCACCGATAGATATAAGAACAGCACCATCCCATCTATTGTTAAAATAATAAACAACTCCTGAATTATGTACTGTACAGCCCTGTAAATGTATTCAATGCATATTATATCATTATGTCTAAATCAAATGTAAGTCTGTATATTTTCAGCCACCGGCTGCAACTCTATTAATGAACCGTTTATTATTATTAACATTATTATTATTACACACACGTAACTATATATCTATCAAAATATCTATTTATCTATGGCGGAGGAACAATGTTTGTGGAGGTAATATGTAGCGTGGGATGGGACACCCTCCCCTCTCGGACTTTTCAAGAATTCTCGATTCTTTATGAAGATTCTTGGAGAGTTTGTGTTATAAGAGGAGACTCCCCAGGGCCCGACAGAGCCACCGTCCTTCCCATGCACTCTCAAAGGCACCCACGTTAAATTTCCATCTTAACTAAGGGTATCTGAAGGCATCTCACTCAGCCCATGACAAAAGGATAACGTCCGAATTGATATCGATTTACAATGAGTCTTTGCAATAATAGGAAACTTTTTCTAATTCTCAGTAAGGAAAATGAAACATATTCGGAATTTGACAACCTATTTAAACTACTCAGAATTTCCCTGTGTGTTTGTACGAGTATAATATCTATATAAGCTGAAGAATGATAATCAATATATTTTAAAACTAATGTATATACAACTTTTATTCGTAAATATTTGTTAACCAGACAGTAAAGTTTAAGTGTGCCTTCAGGTGTCCACATAAATACGTTCTCAATAATGACTTGTTTCCAAAGTAAATATCAATCTGAAGACTTTGTTGAAATACTCGCACTAAATTAGGAATAATGTATCTCTTTCACTGATCGCCTGTGGTTTCGTTATATTATTTTTAAAGGTTTTGAATATTATCTTGAATTAATTTCCCTTTCTTCTATTTAAGCATTTCGCAATTTCCTTTTAAAAATTCAGCTTAGTGTTGTTCATATGTTTTCTTTCAGATTATTTGTGAACATTGATGCACTTTCATTTTAGATATTTACCTTTAAAGCACTGAAAACCATAACAATATATATATATATGATACATCGATTAAGTGCTCATAAACCTTTTCAACACAAGTATTCATTGTGAATGTTGGGTCGCATTCTGTTAAGGACATTCTTCCGCTTCGATGCATAAATTCCTGCGGGAGAGGTTAGGTTAGGTTAGGCGCCGGACTGTGTTTATATTGACAAAAGGAAAGATCGTCCACAGTTTGAGAACGGAACACCTACACTCCCTCCACCTACACTCCCTCCACCTACCCTCCCTCCATCTACACTCCCTCCACCTACACTCCCTCCACCTACACTCCCTCCACCTACACTCCCTCCATCTCCACTCCCTCCACCTACACTCCCTCCACCTACACTCCCTCCACCTACACTCCCTCCACCTACACTCCCTCCACCTACACTCCCTCCATCTACACTCCCTCCATCTACTCTCACATCCAAGATCTCAATCCAGGTCGCCGTATTTTCACTCTCCTTCATTGAACTTAATAACCTTTTTCTTCCTCCTTTCATCATTTCCTTTCCTCCATCCTCCCTCTTATCGAAATTTTCCCCTTTTCCTTTCCCTCTTTATCTGTCTGCTCGTGTCCGCTCTTTCCTTCACTCCAAATCGAATTTCTCCCACTGGCCCCTCACCTCTTCCCGTCTTCCATTTTCACAATTTCTCTTTCACTATCTCCCTCTATTTTCTTTCCTTAGTCTCTCTCTCTCTCTCTCTTTTTTCGTCTTTCGTTATCATTATTATTATTATTTTCATCAATATCGTTCCTTTCTTATATATATTTTTTCTTCCACCTTTCTTTTTTCTTGCGGGGGATGCTCGTGCCCAACCCACCAACACCACACCCGGGCCACACATTTGTATATTATGGCCGTAAATCCTTGCTTGGTGCGTCGCTGTAGATTCACGACCACCGACCGCCTGCTGGTTGCTGCATTGGCGTCTGCTTATACCTTTTGATGTTGTTCTTTATTCCAAAATGGCCGAGGGAAATAAAATCAATATGTTGTTACGAGTGTCCGCCATAAGTTTCTGCTCTGGGTATATATTTGAAAGATACAAGTTATTATTTATGTAACGATCTACCCTAGAGTCGTAACAATGTGTTAATGTTAAAATAAAAAATAAAAATAAAAAGCAAGTATGGTGAATGAGTTAAAATTATTACACACTAAGTTACGAGCGTCAACCTTGGAGTTTCGAGTGTCACAACCGTAGACTTTTACACGTATTAGAGCATCCATAGACTATCCGTGGAACCTCCGAAACTTGGCATGACGTGGTTTATTTAGGCCATAGGAACACTCATGGCTACAACAACACACACACACACACACACACGCACACACACACACCCCCACACCCCACACACTATCAACCTAACTCTGAGCCGTTGAGTAAATTGGTTAAATACCATTTACCTTATAGAGATTCCAGTGGTTCTTCCCCCATCACCCCTCCCCTGTACCTCAGTCTACATCACAGCTTCCCGAGTGACACCCTAATCAACAAGACTGTCATGTGCCTCTCGCTAATCCACTACGGTCTGACTGGTCAATAAATCTGAGTTAATCATGTTTATGGACTTCCAATTATATTTCTTTGATGTGCTGTTAATGTATAGACAATCAGGAGACTTGGATATCAACGCTATGTTCTTTCATTCTGTCTTGTTCATAACTCTAAAAGTTTTAACTTCAATCAGTTTTAAACTAAATCTTGTCAGTATACAGAGATCTTGACTTAAACCTAAACCCTCGCTATATAATATCCCGCTTCCCACAACAAATCCTGCTTTACAATTGCAAACAAGGAATCACTGAACTATGTATCAGCGCCGAATGGAAGGTTTCACCAGGCTGTCCGCTTTATCTTGTTGACTATATGTGCCTGAAAATAACAATCTCCTCTTACTGGCTCATCTGATAAGTGCAGCGACACAACCTGGTTCATCTATAGGAACAGCGAGAATAAGCATAAATGTCTGTGTTTAAGTGTTTGTGTGGGCGGATGGCTATGTTTGTGAGTTGGTCAGTATGCGTTGATGTGTGATGGTGTATATGAATGTGTGTGAAGACGTCCGTGAATTTGCTAGATAAGAAGCTAATTACATACCTGTCCTTATAAGTTATCTTCATTACCCCAATATTAAAACGTACTTTCCTGCTACACCTTCACCAATTGTGTTTCCTAAAACTAATGTTGTGTATATAATTGATACATTTTCTCAGAACCTATCAATATTTGCGTCTTATGAGAAAGGTGGAATTTTTCTTGCGTGAAATAATGCATCCTCGTAATATATTTAACATTTTTGTGAAATATGAACAAATTTCATAGCATGAAATTGTGGATCACCGCGGAGTATCCAGCGCGTGTTAGGATGTAAATAGCGTCTCGGAGAAGGAACGATTTAATACAAAATTTAGAAGAAGAGGAGGATGAGGAAGGACAGAGAATATTAAAAAAAAATGGGAGGAGAGAGAGAGAGAGAGAGAGAGAGAGAGAGAGAGAGAGAGAAGGTGAATAATTTAATTGAGCAAAATGAAAGAAAGACAAAGATAGCGAGAATCAAACAAAACAGAGACCATTAAACAAAGTAATAATTGAGAGAAAAAACCCCACATCTTTTACAACCTTCAACTGTATTATTCACCACTAACAACTCCCCCCCCAAAAAATATAATCCAGACACCAGGTTCAGCCAAAACAAGAAAAAACGGAAAACATGGCCAAGTCAAAGCTTATAACAGGAGACAGGTCCACACACACACTATTGGAGTTCTTTTCCTTACCACAACCCAGCTTCAGGGGATGTGAGTGAATGTAAGTGAACCTTTGTACGTGAGTCGTCCATTCTTTAAGGGTCTCTGAAAAATGTGGCATGGTCTTCCCTGTATATATTTCCCAAGCTGGTTGTAAGACTCACCAAATATATGTGTCTCCATGCAGGCGGGAGTTAATGTTCCTTATAAACGAATCGAATATGTCTTGCCGAGCACTATAGAAGACACGGATGCACAAGACGTTATGGTTATTTACGAAAGATATATTTAGGTGCATGGGTATTGGGTAGGTGGGGTGGGGTGGGGTGGGGTGGGTGGGGTGGGTTGGGGGGGTCTTCGCTAAATTCACTGAGGCACGTGGAGGTGTGTGAGCCATGATCCCCCCTTCCCCTTATCCCTTCCCACATTCCTTGGTTAGATGGTCTAGAACACTACCACTGGCTCATGGTTAGGTTAGGTTAGGTTAGGTTAGGTTAGGTGGTCCAGAACACTCCCGACGGCTCATGGTTGATATTCGAGCCGAAAAATAATACATCGAACGAATCAATTAATGCATTTTTTCCTGTAACTTCTTGGCGACAATAAATAAAACTCAGGAATGTCTTTTACATTTTTAGTGTTACTCATTATGTTTGTTTATATTTGTAACGAAAACTAATGATGTAACTGTTATTGTCAAGATAGTAAACTTACCTGTACAGTACGTCTCTCTCAGGCTGTGAATGAGGGAAAAAGTAAATAGAGCTGTTAACGCACTAATGACATTAATACAAATCTTTCTCTACTAATTTTATATATAATTATCTCAACTAATTAACACATCAACACACATATATACAACTCGCTAATGATACTAAATAATTAATGTGTGTAGAGACATAACAAACATATGTATATAGGTGATACGTTGGGGATTAGACTATGGTAAGATGTGGGATAGGTTATGGAGGATAAAACTATGTGAGTATTGTTATTGGTGAAGTGAAAAGGAGAAAGACACTGTGGGGACGAGACACTGTACAGGTTGTGGTTGATGTGGTGCATACAGGCAGGCTGGAGGCGAGACCATGTGCAGGTTGTGGTCAGAGAGACAGGTTGGGGACGAGAGGAGAATGCGTAATAAGAACTTCCTTGGGGCGGGTATGGCCAGGGAGGTGTATATATATATTCACATGTGCTCGGGTCCTAAGTGGTGCTTTGTACCTGGGAAGCGAATATCACTAATGTTGGTCACAGGTAAGAGGAGAACATTTTGACTTTCGCTGTAAGTTTCCTATAGAGAAAAATCATATTATATGTTATTTTAAGCTTTAGTTTACATATAACAGAATTAATACCATAAGATGCCTGAGTCTACAACACCAAAGATTAAATTGATCGAACTTCAATTTTTTAAAGATGTACGAACTTTTATATTTTCCATCACATAATAAAAACGTAACTGAACTTGATATATGAGAATTTATTCCTATCGTGAAGGTATCTCGGGTGATGTAAGATGAAGCCCGAGACTCAACCTGTGTGAATACATTTCAATCTCCTATTGACTTACTAAATTTAGCCGTCATTAATCCGAGACCTAGTTCACTCCACCTCTCTCACTGCTTTCATTACTAAAGATTCTTAATCACTCCCCGTGAAGTCTATCTACATGTACATATTTCTAAATATGGTCTTTCACCTGGTGAGTGTACCTCGTGAGTATTACTTTACCCCTTCTCCATTTAGGCTGTGTCAAATACCGTCATTATATAAAAAACACATTGAGAAGACACCTTGGCATCTACCAGACTGAGGGGGTCCGTGGGCGGGGTGAGGGTTGTAAGGGCCAAGGTCAGTTGTGTAAAGGATCAGGTTCATTGTGTGCGCTGGTCTATAGTTAATACCTCTATTGGTTTTCTAGCCTGTTAGTTTTTTACTTGTAATGTATTGTTTAACCCCCGATATAAGTATATTACACGTTGTATGCAGTTGGAGAATATAACTTACAAGTCCACAACAGCAACTTAACCCACCCACCTTGTTAACTATTATGAGGGTCAATGAGAGCTACTGAGGACATCCTCTACTGTGTCACTCCAACACTGGTGGAGGAAGTTGTCGTTTGGTTAGTTTCAATATATTTTATAAGTCTTTATCCATGTTGATGTTAAAGGAACTCTCTGATATCACTTTTTTATTTACCTGTTTACTTATTTCGCTACAGGTAACATTCCTCAGTACTGGTTTACAATAACCGAAATAACTGACATATATAATTACTATCACTGTTGCTATTAAGACTGGTGCTACAACAACTAGTAACACTATAACTATTGCTGTTGGTCCCTGTTTCAGTATATTGTATTCTCAAATGTATTCAATATCAGTTTGGTGGGTTCCCGGAACACACACCACCACTACCATGCACGTGCCCTACCAGGATCATAGTTGATGAAAAAACGTAAACTCAATTACAGTCCAAAAAGATTGTGGATTAAATGTTTTGGTCGACACAAAAGTGTATAACAACACGGATTCACAACTTTTCTTTTCTAAAATTCGTGAAAATAAAAATCTACAGTCGCCATGCACCATCAACAAAGGTAGAAATGTATACAACATTTTTTTTAACAGAAATAAGAATTAAAGCTCTTACAGAGAGTTAAGTTCGTCACATTACTAATATTAAGTGCAAATCTTCTCATGTCAGTTTATATATGAGGTTCAATTAGCACGTGTAATGGACACCACTAAGCGCCTCTCGCTGCACCAGAGAAGCGAACGATGCATAAATTTAGTGAGCAGCTGCAGGAAATTTGCAATACAGTGGTGCAATCTGCAGTAATTGCCGCGATGGATCACGCCTCTGGTTTTGCTTTATACTTTCTCAGGCACTAGAGAGTGACGAGGATAATTCATATTTTTACATTAGTGATTATTTACACACTACAAATTTCGCCCCCTCGTCCCCGTATATTTGTTCTGCCTTGGCACCCTCCACACCTACCACTTCTGGCAATATTACTCCGACAGCAAATGAACTTATATTCTTACATATCACTGAAGAGCGCTAGCAAGTGAAGGTGTAAGATATTTTGAATAAATCTGTATCCGATTTCACTTTCACGGTAGGATGGCAGGAGTTTACGGCACATGTTGATATAATCTGAATAATCCATATTTTTTTTTTCTGTTTGTGCACAGCGGCTGCCTGAGGTTTCACAGAGCTGGGGTATCTGTCTGGGATACTGGGATTTATTCTTACTATTCACACGAGATAATTAACCAAATTCGAGCCACTGATACGGTATTTTATGTTTATCAAGTAATAATGTCTCGTCAATTTCACACCACTCACAAAACATATCATTTAGATTTCGTTCTTATCCGACTTTTGTGTCTACTATAAACATTAGGTAATGAATTAAGATGGCTGGTTCTCACGAGTAATTACAGTAAAACTCTTTTCATCATGAGAGACAACGCAAACATTGCTTTGCAGCTCCACGATTCCCACGATGAAAGTGTGTGTGTGTGTGTGTGTGTGTGTGTGTGTGTGTGTGTGTGTGTGTGTGTGTGTGTGGATGAATGATATAACACCAGATTCTGCAGAAGATTACAAGCAAAATCTTATTATTATCGTCATCATTTCCTTCGTATCCGTCTTATTCACTTGAAAGACTTAATATCATATTAGGGCAGCGCTCTCAACTACCTCTTGACATATTCATATACAATATCCTGAACGTAAATTTACAGATTCTATATCTGCTTCACCAGAAAATTTGTAAGTATAAGTTGCATTTTAAGAACTGTCATTAAAACTTCAAGATGTATGATATTTTAAGTTAGGATGAAGAGGATGGTATTAGATGTGAAGCAGCTCCTTAGATCCTAATTTTTCTTTTCATTAAACAAATAATGTGTTTTGGAAACCTTGGCTCGTTACATACCGCCACGAAAGCTGAAAAACGCCTTGAGAGACGTTTTCTCGGCCGTCTCTTTCCTTACTCTAAACGTAAACAGAGCCGTAAAAAAGGGATTGCGTCCAGGGATTGCGTTTTTTACTCAGTTATTCCCCATCTTACAAGAGACAAACAGAACCACAAGGCCGCCGTGAGAGTCGCTTGCTTTCAGTTGGTTCACATCCTCCTCAAGAAGTAAACAGACTATAGAGCGTCGCGTCGTGGGGGAGTAAGCGATAAATCTGAGACTAAATCCTACCACGAAAGATATTGCACCTCATAGACAGTTATTATCCATTAACTCACAATACTATATCTTGATTACTGGCTACGTGACGGACATGGTAAGTAGGGAGTTACCCGCCCGCTGAAAACTTATAATGGAATTACAGCTCCCAAGGCCAAGATACTGTAACCACGATCACCTTAGACCTAGTGTACTCTACCAACTCCTCCACACAACCTGGGCTATTACAACAGCTCGCCTTAATCTCAGAGGAGGTGTTTACTGCTCAGTCCATAACATTTCACCCGCAAATGGTATATAATACAAAATTGTGAACACCCTTCTCCACAAACACACACTACTGCTACTACACCTCGTGAGGCCCCTCATAACACCATCTGTGAGGGAGTTACTACACCACATCAGGCCCCTCATAACACCATCTGTGAGGGAATTACTACACCTCGTGAGGCCCTTCATAACACGATCTGTGAGGGAGTTACTACACCACATCAGGCCCCTCATAACACCATCTGTGAGGGAATTACTACACCACATCAGGCCCCTCATAACACCATCTGTGAGGGAATTACTACACCACATCAGGCCCCTCATAACACCATCTGTGAGGGAATTACTACACCACATCAGGCCCCTCATAACACCATCTGTGAGGGAATTACTACACCACATCAGGCCCCTCATAACACCATCTGTGAGGGAATTACTACACCACATCAGGCCCCTCATAACACCATCTGTGAGGGAATTACTACACCACATCAGGCCCCTCATAACACCATCTGTGAGGGAATTACTACACCACATCAGGCCCCTCATAACACCATCTGTGAGGGAATTACTACACCACATCAGGCCCCTCATAACACCATCTGTGAGGGAATTACTACACCACATCAGGCCCCTCATAACACCATCTGTGAGGGAATTACTACACCTCGTGAAGCCCTTCATAACACGATCTGTGAGGGAGTTACTACGTGTCTGCTGTTCAACACCTCAGCGCACAAGATGTACGTGACCCCCACTGTAAACATTAATCTGTATGTTCACTGTATGTTCCTTCACCTTTCTCTAATGAAGGCTTTTGTTAAACCGCCAATGTATGTCCAATGTATATTTTCAGCCTTCGGGTTGAGAACTTTCTCAATAAACCGTTAATTATTTATTATTATTATTATTATTATTATTATTATTATTTACACACACACACACACACACACACACACACACACACACACACACACACACACACACGTCCTTTAAACCTCAGCGAGTATCAACTAAAGTCCAAACAGACGCTGCTGAGACGTCTTGAGAGGCGTATAAATAAAGCAGAATGCAGACCCCACCGCAAGTGTGTCTTAGAAGGAGCGACGGACGTGGGCGAAAAAGTTTACTTTTCATCATGGAAATAACCTCTTCTCGTCTTTTCTCCTACACGTAATGCAAATTTTACCGTCTGTTCACTTTCCTTCAGAGGACGTTTCTCCTTCAGGAGGTACAGTAGAGCACAAGAGTGGCACACACGCATTAGGGCTAGGATTGCATTTATTCATAAACTTTTTCAAAAGCATAGCAGAAAAATGGTGTTGAATAAAAAATTAGATTATTCCACACACACAAAGAACTGCAAGTAAAGGAACATAAATAAATATATCTGAAGGTGGATCATTTATAAGTGTATTCGTAGGATAGGTGCTTACTGGAGAGAGAGAGAGAGAGAGAGAGAGAGAGAGAGAGAGAGAGAGAGAGAGAGAGAGAGAGAGAGAGAGACAGGTGTTCCTTGAGGAAACAGGGAGACAAACACCAATAGATATAGTTGTGTTGGAAGAATTTACTGTTAAAGCTAAAAAAAAAAACACATTTATATGCAGATGGACTTTAAAGGATAGAGAGAGGCGGGTGTGGGTGTAGTCAGCGACAGATACCGGAAACTCAGTGTTTTTCCGCGACGGACTCTCGACGCTCGTGTTATTTGATATGTATATATTAATATATACCAAGTTTTATACGTAAATTTGTAACTGTGTGTGTATGCATCTATACAACATGTACGCGAATCTGCATTTATGTATACATTAATATAAACTGCACAAAGTTCCATATGCATGCGATATGTATGTGCTCGGTTACTCGCATATAGCTTCGCTTTTTATGAGGGTTCATGTTCAGTCGTGGACAAAACACCATAATAAAACTTCATCTTATTCCCCAATGTGTTTGTGTTTTGTTTTGTTTTTGCTCTACACACAAAAAAAAAATAATCACTGAAAAATAAAACACGCCATGAATTGTAGCGTAAAGGATAATGCAGGCAAGGTGTAGAGGTGGTGTAGTGTATACTGGGCAAAATAAAACACCCGGGGGAGGAGAGGGGATTAAATATTAGGATGGAGACTATGTGGGGAGACGGGTGGGGGGAGGTCCAAAATCCAGCGACCAAGAGTTGATATTGCAGTCGTTGTGTTGGTCACGGGGGAATGAGCTCGGCGATTTTCATTTGGCCAGGCTATATGATTTATACCTTGTCTCCTGGTATGTACTCATATTATTTTAGTAATATTATTAATCTAGTAAATATTTCATGCGGATTTGTAAAGAGAGGTCGGAGCGTCGTGGTCCTGAATTTTCTTATTTTTCTTTTTTGCAGTTGGTACGAATTATGGTTGTGAATGTGATGTATGACCGTGACGAGAGTGACTAACACCCAGTGACCTGTTTAAACCCTAGTAGAGAGCCCTAATGAATCCTCTTTATGCCCCCAAATAAGTGAAATGAATCTCTCAACCGCAGTTAATCCCGATGAGCCTGAGTGAACCACAGTGAACCACAGTGAACCCTATTACAGGGGTTCATTGCGTATCACTTGAGTTCACAGGAAATAAAAACGACGGCCTTACATCCACTACACTGAACTTTTAATCACTGTCCACTTTATAAGGCCAATCTGAGAGTCTTGCAACCTTCCAATTGGTCAGACTAAGGATAGTAAAACACTCTAATCATCCATTTGACTTGCCAACGGATTACCGAACCCCCAAAGTGGATCATGAAACCCTTATACAGTTCATTTGATTCACCAGAGGAGTTTGCTGTGTCATAAAATCTTCAAATTGACCTGTTAATTAAATACTCAACACTCAACTCAAGAGCATCCAACCACTAAACTTCAGATCATCCAACCACTAAACTTCAGAGCATCCAACCACTAAACTTCAGATCATCCAACCACTCAACTCCAGATCATCCAACCACTCAACTCCAGATCATCCAACCACTCAACCATCCGCTCCACCATACACCAACATCATACAGTTGCCTGGCTCACTGTTCCTTTATTATTAATCCAAATTGCTTAACAAGAGAATTGATTAATGGTATATGGCCGCTGTAATCTCTCTCATAATATAAGTTATTGTGTCATTTCCTGTGTGTGTGTAGACGTTATCTATGACAAGTTATACGGCTATTCCTGCCAGTGAAGATCTGGCGAGGCTCAGGGGGTCGTGTTAACTTATTGTTGTGAAAACAGAAATGAAGTTAGTGGAACGCGCTGACTATAATTCGGCTTCTCTCTCTCTCTCTCTCTCTCTCTCTCTCTCTCTCTCTCTCTCAACAACGACTCATGTTTTCGGGTGTTTGTTCTTGATATGTTTACTTGTTCAGCTTGGTGTGCCGTGGGGCAGTAGATGAATGTGAGAAAGATTTTCGAAGGGAATTCGACTTGGTTGTTGTTACAGGCTTGGTTTTCAATTGTTAGTCCTCTCTTTTTTTCATATTCACACACACACACACACACACACACACACACACACACACACACAGCAAACAGCCCTTATCTAATAAACCAAAATCCAGAGAAAATAACGTACGAACAAGGCTATTCACTGTGACGTGGTATAAGTCAGAGGAACACATCAGCCTCCCACCAAATTAGAGATGGCTAGTGGCTACCATCCCCTGGGACCTCACACCACAAACATTCATTCTGACTAAGGGATTCTGACGTCACAAAGCCCGACTCTCACGCTGATTAATTTTCCTACATGTATTTTATTTTCACGTGTTGTTAAATATATATTTTTTCTGGCCCAAGTTTATTTTATTCCCACATACTCTGCGTTAACTGGGGGAGTATAAACCTTCACAGGAATATTTAATTGGTTATATTTGATGGTTGGGAGGCTGATGTGTCGATTAGCCAGGTGCGAATGTAAAATTGTTATTACTTTGTTAACTGTTTTATATTATGTCACGGTGTCAGTCCCGTATGCAAATTAGAGTACTTGACAAATTATGATGAAAACACTAGTCAGCATAGCCTACTTAATTACAATTGTATATACCTGAATATATATATATTAAGTCAGGTCATTACGAAAGATAATTAACTTAAATATAAATAGATTAGTTCTTCAAAATTATTGAGTCCTGATTATAATGCCCAGATTTTATAACCGATTTTAACATGTAATAAATATAAGCACATTTATATAAGCGCATTTTTACAGAGGATCAAACGAACAGCGATTATGTAGTTTTTTAGACGTGTTATTGTATGGATGGATTAACCGGAGGAGAGACACTACCTGCCTTAGACAGATAGACAGACAGACAGACAGACAGACAGACAGACAGATAGATAGATAGAAGAAAGCAATAAAAGATCCACATCAACATTACGTTTTCTATGAGTCACTTCAAACAACACATTCTTCACAGTCACCTTAAGGCGTTTCATCGTAGAGACAGAAGAAAATAACCAATATCGACTACGGAATAATACCCGTTATTGACACTTATGGATGCTTTGATATGACGAATAACAAGAGGTAGGATTATCTTTATCAATGAGAGAGGCGGGGCATAACATAATGTTTTCTCAACTTTGGGTGACGCGGGGGGGGGGGGGGGTGGTGATTGTGGTCTGAACGTTATAACATTTAGTGTCCGATGTCCGGGTCACTCTACCATTAGCGTTGAGAGCTGTTCAATCTTAGCCAAAAGGTCACCATTCCGTGGATTGTCATGCTGCTACCAACACAATAACCACATACTAAGTTGACATGATCAGGTGCCTAAGAATAGCCCAGAAAGACCTCAAAAGAACTATCCTCCAGTCAGTTAAGAGTCAGTTCTCCAGTCGCTATTAGTGTCATTCTCTTGCCAAGTAAGTATATTTCTTTGGTGAAGTTGAGTATCTCGCGTATTTGTATGTTTAGTATTATAATCTATGTATATCTGTGTATCAGTGCTTGTTATGTATTCGTTTTATTTTATATTTATATTATACATCATTATATCTCTCTTTTCATAAACATGTTTTCTATATTATTTGTTCTCTTCTTAAGTTTCTCTTCCAATTAAAATCTGAAATAATGTCTTCTTCAGCATTACTAATACAACCTTTTCACTTTCCCTTTATCACTTTCTCCTCTCCCTCACCTCCCTCCCTCCCTCCTTACACACAGGCCCTTTGTAATGATAACCTCACCCTAATCCAAATGTCTAGGCTGAAGTTCACCATAAATATCGGCCTTTACCCTACACCCGCCCTCCAGAGCCCTAGGTCAGCCCTAAATAATTACCCTTCGTGAGGATAACCACACACTTCCCTCCGCTACTCAAAAGAAGAAGAAAAAAAAATAGAACGATAGCCATATTTTATGAGTCAAGATGAGGCTGGAAGAGGAAACTAGGTGTCATATTCTTAACACCGACGTAATAACTTTAACTGGATTTATCATTCTTGTTCTCCCGTTGGATATATGTACTCCCTCTTATCCCTACCACAGAAGGGGGCCCTCTGTATCTTCCTCTGGTGTGACTTAGATAATCGTGTCATTATCAGCGACGGTGGTTGAGTAACGTCAGTTGTTGTTGGGTAATGTATCATAGAGTCGCTTTTATGGTACAGGTTTAACAATGTGTTTCTTGAGAATTGTTTACAGTGATGATTACTGTATACTCGTCCATCATCTAACAGGGGGTTGAGAGAGAGAGAGAGAGAGAGAGAGAGAGAGAGAGAGAGAGAGAGAGAGAGAGAGAGAGAGAGAGAGAGAGAGAGAGAGAGAGAGAGAGAGAGAGAGAGAGAGAGAGAGAGAGAGCAACGACTCCCAGGTAAAACAATAGATCTTCAGGTTTGGGAGGACCCTTGTTTTCTCCTTTACTCCTGGGAGACCAAAACTAACTTTTTACAAACACTCAATTTCTGGCTCTGGACGGCGTCTAAGGGAAATTGTTTTTTAGGCTATTGAAGTCTAACATCCGGAATGAAGTGGTGTATTCAGGGAAATGTATAGAAGTGTATACCATTAGATTCTCAACACACACACACACACACACACTCATGCATATCGAACCACTGGTCTTCCGCCAACACTCCGCCAAGGGGACTAACATGTGCCAAACTATACCGGGCGGAGATAAGTTAAAGTTGACTCGCTCACGAAGCCAGGTCAGGAGAACAAGGCAGGAGGCCAAGGTAGACAGCCAGACAGGAGATCAATGTCGAAAGCCAGGCAGGAGACCAAGGTAACTACGGAAGGTAACTATGGAAGGAAACCAGGGCAGGTTAACAGGGCAGGACAAGACACAAAAGAGAATAGGACGAGGACAAGAACCCAGGACAAACTAAAGGTTATTTACACTGTTACAAAGGAGTGAGGCGTAATTAAACAGAGTTGCTTTTTTGTGTTCTAAATACTATATCTTCTGTTGAGGTGTTGAGCTAAGTTTAAAACTATCCACTGTAAAACTAATAAATACAGTGATGATAAATGATTGTCTTTTTAGTGTAAAATAGTGTGTTTATAGAGTAAAAGTGAATATAAAAGTAATAGGTAAGTGTCGTGTTCGTTGGTGTATAGGAATAAAGATGATGGTATACATACTAACATCATTCCTCCATCACATCCGCCACACGCTGAAGGAGAAGAACGCCCGGTGTTTGACGTCTAACTGTGTCATGTTGGTCACAATAGGTCACAGCTCAGTTTCACGACTACCATTAAGGTTAACTTATGACCTGTTTTTACCCACGACACGCCACCCCTGTTGGTCCCATTACCGCTCTTAAGTCCCTGATTTAGTAAGGAAATAGTCCCACTTGAAATAACAAATCCTAGAGGAGAGGTGGAACATCACCTCGTAAATCACAGTTAATCATAGTAAAGAATATTGGTTATATTTTAGTTCCTAGTATTTATCGCCGTAAGTGACTGTCGATTAGCTGTTTATATGTCTGTCTGTGTTTCTCCCTGTCTGTTGTAATGTTCTGTTACGTCTCATTACACAAGAACCTTTTGTAGATGATCATTAAATCGATTACAGATTAATTGTAATGTGCCGAAAGAAGATAGTTTTTCTTTTCATTATCCATTATACTACTACTACTACCACTACTACTTACTGCTATTAATAATAAAATAAATATATAAATAACATCAAGAACAACAACACAATACTGTTTCTAAAGGTAATTAGATTAGTGAGTTACCCAGGTGTTTAATTACAGGTGCAGCAATACAGAGTTAATTAAAGCCAACAGATCATGAAGGAGGTTCGTCTTTTGCCTATCGTATCCATCAAAGAACTTGTATCCAGATTTTCAGAGAGTCTTAAGTCAATTTTCCCCATGTAACTTAAGGTTTGAGGGCTAAATCTCGTTAAGAGAGTCTCACCTTAACATCGACGACATCTTTCACATATCTAGGTAGGGAGAAATACTCGCCAAGAAACCTCACAGAATTCTTATCCGTGGTTTCCAAGACAAATATTTACTCCTACGTAAATTTTCCATTGAAAGGTGGATATGACGTGGGGTGGAGGCGGTGAAGGTAACTGAATGGCTGAATTGAATAAGTTCCAGAGAGAGGGAGAATAAAAAAGAGAAAGGGAGAGACATAGAGGAAAGAGGGGGAGTCGTGATTTATGATGCCTACATTAGACGCTAGCACAGCCACCCACCCAACGGTGAGAAAGTAACCATGTCAACAACGGAAACAGCAACAGTAGCGATAGAAATAACTCCAACGGCAGGAACAACAACAGGAGCAGCACAACAACAACAGGAGCAGCACAACAACAATAACTACAACAACAGGAGCAGCACAACAACAATAACTACAACAACAGGAAGATTAGCAAGAGTTGGATTATTTTTAACGCTAACACCGGGGCCAACATCAATATCTGCATTCGTTTTCAATACCAACAACAACAACGCCACTACTAATCCCTGAAGCATGAGCAGCTAAACTGTGCCATCAATACTACCATCATCACCATAATCATCATCATCATCATCATCATCATCATTATTATTATTATTATTATTATTATTATTATTATTATTACTACATTTTCGCCCCCCAGGCCCTGATGTGGGTCAGTGACCTGTGTCTGGATGGGCTAACCCCTGTTAAAAAAAAAAAAGAAAAAAAGTTCACATCATCTTTAGTAACACCCTGAGTATCATCACGACCACCATTATTATCACCATCACCAACATCACCAACATCACCACCGTCACCAACGTCACCACCATCGCTATCACTATCATCACCGCCGACCACACCTCCCCTAATTAAACACTGATATATCGTAAAATTTTGCTCATATGTTATATTTTGGTGTGGCGGCTCATCCCGTACTTGGCTGAGAATTAATTACACAAGTTTTTAAACAAAATTAAACAGAGACACCAAACTTTTGAGGGAGGGGGGGGGGGGAGGTGGCGTTGCTGAGGTCGAGAAAAAAATATGTGAGGAACTTTCATCATTCCGTTAGCCATTAATTACAAAACACAAAGGGAATCTCACCGCTCTGTAATGTTACCTATAAATATATTCTCAGACAATCTAGAGTTTGAAAAATGTTGATCATTTCTTAACCTGCAAGAAACTATCCGCCTCTGGTCTGCGTTATCCATCCGTTGTTATAATCGATTATTGATCATGAACTGTAATTATGCTTCGTGTTCTTTGGTGGTTGACATTATATAATATGTTTCATACTATCGATAGTTTGGTATAAGTAGTATTTAATTATTCATGAGATACAAACCATCCTGCTGGATTTTCAGTTATGTGGTGCAATAGTAAAAGTTTAGTTTTCAATCTTGTGGTGCAATACCCGACCGTCCACCTGTAAATGGCTACCTAACTTTACATGTTAAAGAAGTGAAGGTGGTTGACTGCAGTGGCGCCAACGATGCCGCCTTTCGCACCAAAAGGATTAGTTTACAGTTTACAGTATCCACACCGCCCCCGCTCATGCACACCAGACTGACACAATAATATTTACTTTAAATCTAAATCGTGTGTTGTAAAATTTAATAATTTTTTTCCTGTGAATATGTTTTTTCTTATTTGTACAGGTATAAAACCCCTTTAGCAGTTATCCCAGCAGAATTCTCTCTATATTTGACTATAAAGCTCACATGATAATGCTCACCTAACTTTAGAGTGACCTTTAAGCCACCTGGTCATGGTACCCCCAAAATGTTCACCTGAGTCACCTAGTCGTGGCGCCTCCTTCTGCCTCACCTGGCGGAGATAAAATCTTCCTCGGCCAACTTTTCTCACAGGAGAATTAAAGCGTCAACTTAGGCCGAACATTTCGAGGCAAAAAGTTAACGTGGCAAAAATAATTTAGCTGAATCGTCTGGTTAAAATAGACAGCTGGTTGATGTTTCTGCAGCGGAGTGAAGTAGAGTGTAGGGGCAGTGAAGAGTACTGTGTATGGAATGTGTGCAAGTATAATGTGTTGTAGTGTGTGTGTAGGAGCGTATAGAAGTAGTATGTTATATAATGTATGTGTGTGTGTGTGTGTGTGTGTGTGTGTGTGTGTGTGTGTTAGTATGTAGAAGCAGTGTGTAGAGGGAGTGTGTAGGGATGGGAAAACCATTTTATATAAAGTAAACAGCATCCAGCATTCTTTCCTCCCCTAAACCATCGAGGTCCGAGCACCAGTTAATACCACTACATGGGTTCCATTTAACATAGTCCACACTGTTTATGGTCGCCACATATTGGTGAGTTAGGGATTTTGTGCATTGATGAACTGACACAGGAAAAAGACTATATGATGATTTTTTTTTTTTTTGATGAATAACAGAAACACCGTTGGAATTAGTTTTTATTACGCTGCCATACTGTCGCTTTGGCATATTGGTACTGAAGCTGTTTTAAAGGATTGTCTATTCATATGGATTCTATCAAACTTGATTCATGCAGACTTTAAAAGGTAATACATAAATAATCCATCTACAGTCAACAAATATTTAAATTACTAAAATCCCCAAAGGTAAAATATGATGATGATTATTGAATAAAATTTTAATAGATTTTTAAAAACAATAATGTCCTGTACCCTGAGTCATGTTCTTAGTTAACTCACCAAAGAATTATATATATATGACTAAAGTCTCGTTCAGATGTATAAATTTTACCTACTTTACCTGGTTAACAAGTGAGAGGTTATGGCTACCAACGGGAGATTTAATAACTGTATCTATTAATACTGTAATGTAAAAAGTGTTTCCCTATTTTCTCTATTATGAATATTGATGTTTTTCCCAATTTTCTAAACTCCAGTATTTATAGAGTCATATTACCTTAAAATAATGTTCCTCATCTGTTTTTTACTTTAGTGTCCATGAGGAATCAATGTAAGCTTCCTTCGACTATGTTTCTTCATAGATTAATTAAAAGTTACTTAGACGACATACAGTACTTTACATTCGATAGTAATCAACATCGGTCAAGAGCTTAGCAATGAAAGTCACTCATTGCTCAGAAGAAATATCCTCAGGTATTGAATGGGCGCTAAGAACTTACTCCAGATATAAAAACCACCTCTCACTATTAGTCTCTTTACAATCGTACATCACTGGTCACTTAAATTAAAGGTCAGACGTCATCAAGAAAAGTTAGTCTCAAAGTCTTACTACGGTAATTGGTTGTAGGTTGTCAAGCCCCTTCTACCTGGTGCCTTTTTATTACAATTCTTGAAAAGGTTTAATTCACTGCCTAAATTAATGGAAAAATATTACGTTTTTTCAATAAGTATTTAACTATTTTTTTCATACTCTTTCGCCGAATATTAAAATTCTATTTTATAAATTAAATTAAATATCAGTTTATTTTTGCTTCAAAAGATTAACAGTGTTTCATATTTTTATTTGTCAGTGAATGGTTAAAAAGAATAATTCTTCTTTGCAAATGGAAAAGCTTTAAATTTTGCTTCAAAGATACAGTTTGATCTCCGGAAAAAAACATTACTAATATCTTAAGTAATGAACTAAACAGGCGTAGTGTGTATAGTTATGCAAATTATAGTGCAAGAGAGTCAGCACACACACACACACACACACACACACACACACACACACACACACACACGAGACATTATCATTTTCGAACACGAGATTGTGTTTCCTAATCCATGCCCGTTCCAAAGAATAAAAAAGCTGTGCACACACACAAACGAACAAACACAGAACAAAGCAAAGAGATACATGGAGAGAGAGAGAGAGAGAGAGAGAGAGAGAGAGAGAGAGAGAGAGAGAGAGAGAGAGAGAGAGCTACAAAGTGTTCCATCTTATCTCCTCTCAGATATTATGTCTACCGGGAGCCCCAGTCATCAGTTGCCCACCTGTGTGCTATGGTCCAACGGTTCATTTCGGGCACAGTGGTTCTGGTGTAGGAGGCTATTTCTATAACCAGTGTACAGCTCCTTGGTTCAGCGGTTCAATTCTGGTCTGGTGGTCCATCCCTGGTCTAGAGATTTACTCCTATTCTTTGATATATTTAGTTACTCTTGGTTTATGGATCCACCTCTGGTCCTGTGGTCTATTTCCTTGGTCTAGTAAGCTATTTCAAGTACTGCAGTTTATTCCTGGGTTAACTATCTACGTGTAGACCAGAACTACACTCTATATCCAGTAATTCATATTCCTATTTCGCATCGCATCTGCCCGAATGATCCTCGTTTGGTCAAGCGACACAACTCTGCACCAGGCCTGATCCACAGTCTACCCCAGGCTCAGCAATCCCAACTTCGCTAAATAGTTTACCGTTGCATTTTTTTTTTTTAAGGGAACTCTAAATTAACAAGTTTCATCCATCGAGGTTTACAGTTACACGTATAATAGTTTTTAGCTGTGTAAACAAGGTCAAACTAGATTGTACCCGAGCGAAGTAAAAACTCATGGCGAGGCGATACTTTCTAGAGGTGTTTGGACCCTGACCTTATAAACATTGCATCTATACGGTTTGTCAGGATGATATATAACCCATATTTAAACGTATTAAATGTTTCCTCTCTTAATTCGTATAATAGAATAATAATAAAAAAAATTAAAAAATCATTTCACTTTTAAAATACCTCAATACATTTACCAAATTCAATCAACTCAATATAATTAGTTTAATCCATAATCATCAGTCCAGTTGCATCAGTCATTTCAGCTGACACAGTCAACCAGTTCGGTCATTTTAATCACCAAATGCAGTTCAGTTAGCTCAGTCGTTTCAATTAGCAGAGGACAGGTGATTAAGTCTAATTGGTTATTTCACTTAATTCAGGAGAAATTCGAATAATTCCTTCGGGCTTTGCTCAGTCCAGTCTTTGTCACGGTCGATTATTGACTCCGACATCCCGGCCAAATTATCCTGAGTTAATTATAGTTTCAGAATGTTTTTCACGCCATTAGTCAAGGGAAATTAGGAGTAATTACGACCTGGAATATCCAACAGAATGTGTGAGAGTCTGAGGAAAGATAGTGTGTGTGTGTGTGTGTGTGTGTGTGTGTGTGTGTGTGTGTTTATAAGTACGTATGCATATATATGTGTAAACACTAACGAAAGACAAACAAAACAACAATTGTCAAGATATAATTCGACAACTTTAGGCAGCGTATTATGTGCCTGACTTAAATAACTCACTAGTTTGACTCGGATAACACTATAAGACTGTTTACTCCTTCTAGACAGTTTCCTGGCAGCATTAGTTTACACATAAGAACAGTTCCCGCAGGCAGTCAACTGTACACCCACTCTCTCCGGCCCAAAATATCCGAGTCATACCACGTAACACAGGTAAGTAGATAAGTACAGCTTTATCTCTGATTTTGTTAAACTACTGGTGTTATTAAGGCGAATCTGAGTATGTGTATAAGGGTAAGTTATATCCCAGTGAGTGAAACAGTTATTGAATGCATTAGACACTGACTTATCATGACCGAATTTCAGGAGAATTACAATTAACTTCAGCGTTACATAATACGGAAGAGCTCATGAAACACTTAGTATCACACACCCACAACAGCTCTCTCCAGGCACCTGCTCATAAAATATTCTAAGGGCTATAGTGTATTCAAGAGGTCCAGGTAAGACCCTGTTCTCACTTTTCTCACCTTTCTTATGTTAGTACACCCAGAGACTCTACACTACCTTGACCAGCTCGCTGTTGGGTAAGAATCTTGAGAGCCCTTATATTAGTATTATTATTATTATTATTGTTGTTAGTACTATTTTTATTAGCAGCAGCCCAGAAGTTATGTTACAGCCTGGATGAGATGTCGACTGTCCTTCTCTCTCCTTAGGTCTGCTTTGCTCTGCCTCAGGGGAACGAGAGCATCGGCCCCAAAGCCGACAACAGTTGCAGATATTGACTATGAGGCTACAGTCACTGAATGCAGCATAGATCTGTCGTATTTGTGTTTCTTCAATCCCAATGACAATTACTCTAGATTTACAGGAAGACTTTGACATACGGACTTTTAAAACTTAAGACATCTTTTTCGTCCTCTAACTTTGACGAAACGTTGTAAAATAAAAAATAAATTAATAAATAAACAAGAAAACCTTGGCAGTCTTAACAAAGAAAAGTCAACACTCAATTAGTAATGGCTGCCTCGCGCTTATAGCTTAAGAAGTCAATATGAAGTTTTTTTTATATTTAATTATTTACTTTTCGTGGATCTTAAAGGGCAGGAACGACAGACCTAGTAGTGTCCGTCCACTCAACCTCTCCAGCATGAATGATTTAAGGAGTCAACCCAGGGAGGGACTGAGCTACGTGGGCTTGGTGGTATGGATTATAGAGAGGTTGAGATGGAACACCCACGACGTTAACGAGAAGACCCGGCAGAGGAGACACTGTTTAAGATGGTTAGGTTAGTGTTATATTCTATGTCCCAGTATAGATGTTGACCAATATTATAAAAGCTATATTTTTTTATTTATGTAATTTCAATATTATTGTTGTTACTCGAGTTTATTAATGCCTCATGATGGAACAGCTTACTCTCTCTTGTGAAATAGTTCCTCCGGGGATTACTGACAACACATCATATCACAATTTCTGCCATGTTATTGTATTATTGTTTTACTCCAGACAATAAAATATTGGTTTCCTTCGTGATCTTTTATATATATATCCGCACACCAACACCACCACATACACAAAGGAGTTTAAAAGAAAGGGCGACGTAACTAGTCAAGTTAAGTCAGGTCAAAAATATGGGACCCACTAATCATCTATCCTACATCTAACTCCAATACTTTCAAAGCATTTTTAACCTTGGGCCACTGACAAATAAATTTGTGTAACATATCAATTTTGTACTGACCATCACTAAGGTTTATAGAATTCAATTCTCTAATCAGACTTGCTTCAACCAGAAGTCTTTCTGTGACACATGATGATTTATAGACTTCTAAGCTGTTTTCCCAATCTATGAGATGATTATTGTTCCAAACATGAGCGAACAGTGCACGGCTTTCAGATGCTATTCTAATATTGTACTTGTGCTGTTTAAATCTGAGTTGCAATGCTTTCCCGGTCTGTCTTACATAATTTTCATTACAATTGCTACATGGAATGCAGTAAACACTTCCATTTCCATTCAATGTTGGGCTATTCTTGATTAATATATCAGTAATAGTTGAGTCATACTTAAAAACAACATTAATATTTAATAATTTAAGGGACTAAACTAACGGGACAAATTCATTGCGATAAGTCAGTCAAAATATTCTTAAGTGTAGGAATTTGCCGCCTGGTTTGAGTAGAATGAAAAGATTATTTAGCCCTTTTAAAACAATGATCAAAAAACAATGAAGGGTACCCAAGTTTTTGTGCAGTGGACTGAATGTGTTTCAGATCTTCATTGTGAGGGTGATTTTTTTTACCTCCTGTCTTTATATTTCACCATTATTTGAGATATTCCCTTTTTCTGTTGTTTTAAGATCGTATTTAAATTATTTCTTATATTTGTTTGCATTTACGCTCACCCTTATCTGTACTCCCTCCACCGACTCCCTCATCATTATTCATTTTCATTTAAAAATTCATATCTAACTACAAATGTTTTTGGCATCTAGAGGAATTGACTTGATGGTTTCTGCAATTTCGAGCACTTGCGAAAATATTTTAAGTGCGTGATGGGGATGTTGATGCTGTTGAGTGTGCATCATGGTGTTGTGGGAGTTTAAAGAAGGTCATGAGTGTTGCAAGAGAGTCGTGAATGTTAAATTTAGGGTTGTAAGTATTGCAAGAGGGTCGTTAGTGTTGCAAGAAAGTCATGAGGAATGAAATTGGGGTTCTGAATGTTGCAAGAGGGTCGTGAGGGTTGTGAGAGGGTCGAGAGTGTTGCAAGAGGGTCGTGAGGGTTGTGAGAGGGTCGAGAGTGTTGCAAGAGGGTCGAGAGTGTTGCAAGAGGGTCGTGAGTGTTGCAGTTGGGGTCGTGAGTGTTGCAAGAGGGTCGAGAAGGTTGCAGTTGGGGTCGTGAGTGTTGCAAGAGGGTCGAGAAGGTTGCAGTTGGGGTCGTGAGTGTTGCAAGAGGGTCGAGAAGGTTGCAAGAGGGTCGTGAGTGTTGCAAAGGAGTCATGAGGGTCGTGGTGAGTCAAGAGTAAAGAACTATCTAAATGGAAAAAATAAATGAGCAGTGAAGTTCTTATACGAGTCGAAAATATAATCAAACAACAAAAATACCCACAACGACGGCAGGTGAGACGGAGGAGGAAAGAGTGTAGAATAGAGCAGAGTTGTTAAGGAATCAAGAGAGGGATGGAATGATGATAAGAGGAGCGGCATGTACAAGGGTAGACTACCGTAATGGAACTAAGAAATGCCTGGGTCAATGGTAGGGAAGGTGAGGAAGAATGGAGGTGTTATGAAAACTCAGAGAGGTAGGGTAAGTGGTGAGGGGGGAGGGAAATTGAGAGACAGGAGGGGATAGAGTAGGGGAGGGAGGGAGAGAGGGTAGGGGAGAGCGTTGTTGTTATAGATGTAAGAGATATATGAACAGGTAGTGACGGAGAGGGTCAGGGGGAGGGTGAGAAGGAGGGAGAGGAAAAACGGTGGAAGTTGATATTATGGAATTTTAGATAAGGGAAAGGAGATGTAACATGTCGTACATAACTACATAATAAACAAGGGTTGTGTTCCTGAGCGAGAGAATGTCTTAAAAGCCATAAGCCATTACTGAGAAATGTTACATTTTTGACGTAAATAATATTAAAATGACTCACTAGCGCCAAGTAAAATAAATAAAAACAAAAACTTTACAAAAATTAAAAAAAAAACAACGTTATAAACTTTCTCATGCATCTGTAAACCCAAAAGGAAAAATATACGTATGTTTCTAGTGCAAAAATCAGGTGTATTTTAAAATTCATGTCTCAAAGTTTTTCAGTGAAGGAAAGGTAATATTAACATCACCTTCATAACACTGTATCTTTATTTTTTTTACTTAAACATCTTCTCGTTTTGATGTTTATGATTAACACCTGAAAAGCTATACCATATCTTTAATATTTCTGAATTATACTTGTAACTGAAACTGTACCAATAAATACACTTGTAATTATCCACCTGAATTATGCCAAAGCAATGTATAATTAAAGTATTACTCACACTTACGATCATAATCAATAACTACACCTGTATTTAAGCTTAAGTTTCTGAATAACATCTAAATTTACACTTGTACTGACATCTTTAAGGGGATTCCACAGTCAGTGTTTGTACAGATGCTTCTCAATAGACTGCTGAATATGAGACTAGACTCGTAGTGGCTGGACGTCGAGGGATTCAGAGAGACGTGTTTAAGAGGTGGTGAAGGGGAGGACCAAGGGCAATGTAACAGAGAGTATTGTAAGGGTAGCAAGACAGGGACGTGAGAAACCAAGAGAATTCTACATAAAAGGAATAAGTATTGAAAGAGAAATCATGGAAGAATTAAAGAGTAAAAAGAAGAAAATTAAATGTGTATGCTGGAAATAGTGAGTGGTCGTGTGTGAGTGTGTGTGTGTCACATTTAAACACGCTCGTTAAAAGAGACTTGTCAAAATAAGACGTATTTTAAGTCTTCGCTCAATCGGCTATTCCCAGAACTGACGAGCCACGTAAACAGGTAAAGAAGAAGCTACTGTATTAACTTCAAGGTAATACTAAGCTATCATCTCAGCTTACGATAGAAACTGACCGTCCAGAAAATGTGTAAGGGATTATATTATTCTATCAAAGGTCGTTTATGTAAGTAAAAAGGTTAGCCGACAAACCCACGACTATCTGTTGTGACTTCTCTATCGTGTCTGACTGTGCCTTGAGCCCCAGCATGCCTTCCATCCTTTCCCAACCTCAACCTAAATAAAAGTGAAAAGGTTTTGATAATACAGTAAGATATTGAAAGAAAAATATAATATTTTCTCCCTTAACGAAAAAAGTATTTAACTATGATTTCACTTTATGGAGACAAAATTAACCGGAAGGTGAGTTAATAAAATATGACTTATAAAACCCCCCAAAACAGGAACAATGACGAAAATAATAACTACAGTAGTAACAATGGCAAAGACAAACGCTAATTACGACGACAAACAAAACAAAGACGACAAATAAAATGAAACTTAAAATGATGAAGCATTTTTGGGGTCCTAATTTCCACCTACATAACATTATTTAGCTTCTACAACTATTATTGTTTCTCTCTCTCTCTCTCTCTCTCTCTCTCTCTCTCTCTCTCTCTCTCAGGTCACTTCATGAGAAAACGTTCACTCTACCTGTGATGACATAAACAACTACTGATGGATCCATCTCGTATATCCTGCCTTAAATTTATGTAGAAATATCAATATCATTAAGATTTCCGCTCATCACTTTTATTCACTATTGCTAAGGTTCTGTATTTGACGATTCTGTACAACTCACTCTCACAGTATGGCCTACAGAGTGTGGTTTTATTGCACCCTGTAACATCCAACCGTTCAGAACATCCTGCTTTAAGTATGTACAGTGTTTGGTTAGGGAATAACATGGTGAATAAATTTGACAATAACACTTCTCTGATCTCTCCCAGCGCCAATTTATGTCAACAAGCACAAACAAGCACGCGACCATAAACTGGATTCCCGGTAACTTTGTACGTATGAGCTTTAGCAAGTGTCTGTTTTAGAGCTTTGTTTGTCCACGTGATCTGCTTCCGCCAATCTGGGGTGTAAATACTGAAGCCTGCTATAAATGTGTTGTTGGAGCAGAGGTGGAAATAGTCCGTTTACGCCTCTCAATGACCTGTTATGATAGTTACTGGCAATAAGACACGAAACTATTGGAGCCTAGACAACACTATGTAGCCTCATATGGAGTTGTTGGAAGGACAACTCTAGAAATTGAGAGGTTCAGGTGAGAAGTGAGTTAAGAGGAGGGTTCTGAGTATGAGATTAGTACAGAGGAACAGGTAGACGTGGAGAAAGGAAAGAGCTGGGGATGAGAGAGAGAGAGAGAGAGAGAGAGAGAGAGAGAGAGAGAGAGAGAGAGAGAGAGAGAGAGAGAGAGAGAGAGAGAGAGAGAGAGAGGTTCATCTCACGCGACGGAATGTAAACCATGAATACGAATCAACAAGTGTCGGATGAACAGCGGGCCAGGTGTGATGAGGAGGCTAATTAGTGGTGGTGGTGGGGCAGGTGTCGGGTCGCGTGGCTGAGAACAAAGCTCTCTGAGGGAAGCTTGAAGAGGTTCATGACCATCAAGAAAGAGAAGACAAAGAAAGAACACCTTAAGAAACAGTTTAATGAAGGATTAAAGAAGCTTTTGAGTATTTAATTACTTTCAAGGTGTTAAACTGAAAATAAAATAACAAATTAATATAAAAAAAATCAAATAATTTACGAAGTTTGATAACAACTCAATATAGGTCAAGTTTTAAGATGAGTGTCAGATGCTAGGCCCAAATAAAAAGGTCATATATGATTTTTTTTTAAATCTGGAAAACGAAACTGAAGAGAAGGCAACTGAAAAAGCTAAGTGACATTACAGGTCATAGGTCGAGGTCAAAGGTGAGGCAGAAGGTAGGATAGGTGATAATTCTCTGACACACACACACACACACACACACACACCAGGACACTAACACCATCAGGGAGCAACATCTTGACCTTCCGGTAACCTGGAAACAGAGAATGAAGGAGAGAATAAAAAAAATAAAATGGGGGCAAAAGAGAAAGCAAATAAAAAGGAGAAGATTAGAAAGTGAAGGACAGATTAGGAAAGAGGAAAAGGAAATGGAGAAGGAAGGGAGAACGAGGGACAATGGATGATGAAATGGAACAGAGAACATGAAGGGAAGAGAGGGATGGTGTTTGAAGAAGGTTGTAGAGGAAGTAGAAGAATAGGATTGGGAGAAAAAGGAGAAAGGATGTAATTAAAGAGATAGAATAGGGTTAGTGGCGGGTAGAGAGAATAAAGAAAAAATACGGACAAGAGAAGAAATAAGAGACATATCAGAAGGAAAGGAGAAATTAAAGATACGAAAGTTATAAATAAAAAGAAAGACAGAAAGAGAAACAAAGATTAAAAGAAGGATAAGACACATAGGGTGAAGGAAAGATAACATAGGAATATATGCAAAAGAGAAGAAATGGAGAAATAGTAGGAAGTAAGAAGTCTTTGGCAATTGCAAGAGAGTGAAAGGTTTTATGAGGTATCTGAAACCTACAACTCCCTCATCAACTCGTTTGGGATTGAAGAAAGAACAACTCTCTCAGTCTTATGAATGGGTGGTAGGGGAATATAACAAGACAAGCTGATATCCCAGAGTTAATTAAATACTTCTTTCCCTCCGATAACCATCAACTTTTGTACCGTGTTGATCGCTTAGTGGGATAAATTATTAAAGAATGACAGAGTTAATTGTGGGTGGCCTTTTTTTTGGGGTGGGGGGGGAGGGTATGTGTAATTTCTCGTTAATAATTTTTTGTCGACTCCCATTGGAGATTTGTTTATCTTTGGTTCTAAAAAATACAATACGCAGCACTAAAGAATAAGAACTTGACTTAATTAACATATTTTGGACTTAGATTAAGCGTTACAATGTTCAGAATTACAGTAGGAATGAAGTGACCTCCGTTAATGAACCTTTTCCCGTTTTTTCTTTCATCTTCACCTACGTTGATTAACTCACCTGTGCTATGTTTACCGAATAACCTTTTGTACCTGGCGAGGATATGTCAATATTGGACTTGGTGAGATCCTTTAACTACGCAAAAATCCGCGATAACCAATACCATTTTTTTTTATTTTTATTTTTTCGTCAGGGATTCCGGCTGGTTGGAAGGGTAGCCGAGTGGGGCCAATCAGATGAGTGTTCTTTGAAGCTTTCTCCGAGTGAACAGAGAATGTTGACGTACCTACTTTGCTTACGTTGTGACTCACACTAAGAAACGCACGCATGGTATATAAACTCTGACATTTATAACCAGCTTGTCCGCCCAACCCCTAATTACCATGGTGTCTCCCCTTCACCCCTAGTCCGCCGCTTCTCCCCTCTCCCTATACCCTCCCTCGCCATTCCTTCTACATCATGGACTTTATCTTCCTCTTCCCCTTTTTTCTTCCTGCTTTTATCTTCCCTGCTCCTCCACATCGCCTCTCCATTCTCTATATGTCCATCCTTCTACGTCTACTACTTTATCCTAAATTTCCTCTCTACTTTCCTCGCTGTCCTCCTCCTCCTCTCCCCTGTCTCTTTAACCTCTTCCCTTCTCCCCTTTGCCGTCCCCACACACGTTCTCTCCCTGGTCCCCTTTACTACACGTTTTACACCCTTATTCTGCCCTAACACGCCTCCCCGCCCCCATTTACATTTTACAACTGTAAATCCTTCTCTTTTACAGTGCTGAGGAACCAACGGCTGTGACGACCTACAGCTCAGGAGAGAGAGAGAGAGAGAGAGGGAGAGAGAGAGAGAGAGAGAGAGAGAGAGAGAGAGAGAGAGAGAGACAATCACCTTTTAATTGAGTCAATAAGTAAATATTTTCATTGTTTCCTCTTTTATCTCCTTCTCTGTTTCACGGTTTCTCTCAAACTGATTCTAGTAAAGGCGACACATACAGTGAACAAAACAAACAAAATATATATTGCGCGACACTCTTTTACAAGTCATAATTCTCGGTTTAACTTTAATAACGAAAAATTTACACAAAAAATGGACTTACTTTTATATTTTTTTTCTGCCAAGCGTATTATGCTCACGTTGAATATTAATATTTATGACAAAATTCATTAATATCGAAAATATGAAATTGCTTTCATTAAGTTAGATAAAATATGTACTATAAAAAATTATTTGGTGAGAGAGGAAGTGGCCCATACGAGTACATTATACATACACATCTATGTATACACCAACATACAATGCTTCCTACGACCATACTCACAGTCACCAACAGCTCTCCTTGAGGGCTGTGTGACTTTTTATAAACACACACACACACACACACACACACACACACACACACACACACACACACACACACACACCAGTTTTAATGGAATTGTGTTTTTTATTCTAGTCTTCCCCTCCTATCTCCTTCTCCCAGCCCTCTCTTCTCCGTTCTCTGTTTCCACCCTTCTCTTTCTACTTTATTATGTTTCCGAGTCCTTCCCATGGCACATTCTTCCCTTGTAGTGTCTTCCTTCTTCTTGTCTCCTCTTTTATTCTCCCTAATTCTCTCTGGTCTTCAATTTATATCCTCATTTCTCTTCCCCTTTCCTCACTTGCAATCACGTCTTTCCTACACTATTGTCTGTCAATCTCATCTTCCTAGTTCCTCATTTTCCAAAGAATTACTGCACTTAAAAACATTCTTCTTGATCCTCTATATAATTTCTCTTACCTATTCTATCACTGTGTTTCCCCTTTCCTGCCTTCCCATTCCTCACTCGTCCATGCCCTCCTCACTCGTCCATGCCCTCCTCACTCGTCCATGCCCTCCTCACTCTATCTCCCTTGCCTCTCAGCTAAGCCATTTTTTGCCCTTGTAAGTGTCGTGTGTCCCACAGTATTAAATTACCGCCCGTGGTGAGTATTTGCACTACGGAGTACTGTTTTTCCTTTCATTTTTATATACGGTATCAACTCTCCAATTTATGATGCCACCCTCTTCCCCCTTTCCCTGTACTCTCCCTATCGCCCTCCCTTTCCTTCCTGTTCCACCCCACCTTCCCTCCCTCCCTTCCTCTTCCTCCCATCCTTTCCCTCCCTCCCTCTACTCCCATGATAAACACACCTGGCCCGTATCCTCAGCGGTTAGTATGTTAATTATTTGTTCTTTTACCTGGAGATATAAAAGGGTAACCATCTGGCTCATTCAATCTTGTAACGCATATATGGTTATCATTATGACAGTGAAATAGCAACGATACAGAAGCGTTCTTTTCATCCTCAAGCACAGGGCAAGAAATTGGCCTTTTGAAATCCTTGGGCATCTAGACTGTAAAATGCCATCTAGCATCCCCCCCTAAAATACAACTTGTGACCCGGATGTATATTGTGGTCTTCTAAGAAACCAGGAAAGGGTGTATAAGCTCTAGGATTCCGACAGTTGTGACATCAAGAAAACAAACAACAAAATTTTCTTTTACAGGCGAGGAGGGAGCCTCTGGCGGAATAATATAACCCTCTTCATTTAATTACCTTGGCTTGTGAGAGAGAGTCCTCCTTTAGACGCTGGCTAGAACAATAGAGCTGGGCTATATAGAGTGGCTGCCAGGATAATGTAGCACGCTGAGTCTGCTAGCAAGGAGGAGAGAGCCACTGTGTAGGTAAGCTAGATATATTTCTGGCAGTGTCGTCTCCAGTTGCTCTGCTTTTCAAGAATACAAGCTGTTAGGTCGTGATTTGGGAGTCCTGGCAAATATATATATGTGTGTGTATATATATTCTCTCCCTCTCTTCTAATAACACATCAGGTGAGTGATTAAATAGGTATAAACAGCAGGTGCCCAGGAATGAACTTTGACCGTAGGGGAAAGTCCAGACGCCGCCCACAACAACCCGAGGCTCCCGGACTATAAAATATGTTAAGAACCATAATCACACCTGAGGGAGAATCAGCGTAAAGTCTGATGACTGTGATTATTAAACATAATTTAATAATACCCAAGGGGTGGTGATGAAACTAGAGGAAATATAATAAAGAAAGAGACAAATGGGATGGGAACAGGGATAATGAGATGACCTCTGAGGGGACTGACAGAATGAAATGAGGGAGACGACATAGAGGTGAAACACAGTATAGACAAATAACTAAACCATTAATGATGATGACAGTGAACCGCATTTTGAACACCAACTGTCGCATAACAAAACTTAAATAACATTCTCAGAGTGCATATACTACTACTACTACTACTACTACTACTACTACTACTACTACTACTACTACTACTACTGAGATATTACCACACAGTAGGATCAAACAATCATGAATGTTGGTTAATAGTTATCGACTCGGGATAAACTCAGTAGTGTTCTCAGCCCCTTTAATGAATCCCCTGAGTTTATTTAGAGCCGGATACTGTTATAATTATTGTAAATATTAGAAAATGTTGTGATATTGGTAAACATGATTAGAATTTGATGCTAGAGTGAAATTAACCATACTATGACAGGTCGGTTGGAATCCGCGTCCATGTGAGGTTAGGGAGATGTGTTCAGAATCGATTACTCTGCCATGACAACTACTGTAGCTCAGTCATAAGAGGGAGTAAACACTAGCTCGCTCTCCCTGGTAATCTCAGTGCTTATAATATACACACATCGAATCTGAACCACCTAGCATCCTCGGGAACTGGATCATCATAAGCGAATATATACTCTTTCTCATCTACGTCATCCAGCTAATAATGTATTCCTGGTTGATTGACTCACTCTCTGATAACAAAAAAAATATAATAACAATCTTGACAGCCAGCCCACACACACACCAAGAGCCAATGACCCAGTTTATAGTGATTTCTGTATTAATCTTGGTTCTCCGTAGGTAGATATGAGAAAATAAAACTCAATCCCCCCCCCCCCCCTATACTGATGATTGTTATGTGGTACGGTGAAGGATTTATTCTTAATTCCGAATGTAATGGGTGGTTTAACGAGCACTACTAACTCTGTAACAGGGAGAGAGTTTGAATACATACTGCTGTAGTTGGCTTTAGATATATGACTGAGAAAATACATGTGTGTGAAAGTATACAAGTGTCTAATATAGCCACCGAAAGATATAAAAACGGAAACTAATTACAGAGATAAATATAAAGAGTCATAATATTAAAATCCTAAAAGGTTAAATTTCTCTTTTCCCATAAAGAGAACATCGCTTCGGCCAGCACACCGCGTCACTTGTATTTCATTACGTTAAATATCTTTCAATGGCATTAATATTTCACCCACAGTCAATTCATTACTGGTAATACTATGAATAAATAAAAATTCACTTAAGCGCCAAAGCTAGCATAAGGCAGCGACACCTAGTTAACATTGATCATATATATAGTAAAAAATATACTGAGAATTGGATGGTAAAAACTGTATTATATTCTGTTAATCTGAGAAGGGATGTTGTCTCTCTGTTATCGTCCTTGGCTGTATGCATTAGTTTATATTGTTTGAACAGTTTACGCCTAGAGGTACAAGTTAAGTCCAGAGGGGATTAACTTGTGGCGTTCTTACCTGTACTATTTCCAGGTGGGTCAAATTATTGTTGTGTTGTTTAGCCTGGCGTCTATCTGTTCGTGTGTGTGTGTGTGTGTGTGTGTGTGTGTGTGTGTGTGTGAGTCTTGAAGCATGGTTCTTCATGTGTTTTCCCTTTGTTTTCGTGTCTGACACAAATCATTGTTCTAACCGGGCAATGAGCAACACGCTATGCTTCTAGTTTAACAGCCTCCACACATGCAACGATTATACAGAGACAGAGGAACAGTGAGAGAGAGAGAGAGAGAGATAATGTGAAAGAAAGAGACAGACAGACAGACAGACAAGACAGTAAGGAGCAAAATAAAAGACAGGAAAAATCTTTTGTGTTTTTCTCCCCCTCACCTCTATATCTTCCCCTTCTTAAGACATTGGTATTATTTTCCATACAATTTATCACAACCATCATGAGTATTACTGTTTACGTATTGTGTGAATTATAAATAAAAAAAATAAAAGCTACTGGAGGGACACTCACTTCCTCCCTTACTAACCTCTCCTCCCCACTCACTTCCTCCCTTACTAACCTCTCCTCCCCACTCACTTCCTCCCGTACTAACCTCTCCTCCCACTCACTTCCTCCCTTACTAACCTCTCCTCCCCACTCACTTCCTCCCTTACTAACCTCTCCTCCCCACTCACTTCCTCCCGTACTAACCTCTCCTCCCCACTCACTTCCTCCCGTACTAACCTCTCCTTCCCACTCACTTCCTCCCTTACTAACCTCTCCTCCCCACTCACTCACCACCTCTCCCAAGATCACCTCACCCCCACTCACCCAAACAATTATCACACACCAAGAACCAAACATAATTCATATTCACACCAGAAATTTATACAGTGATTATACGAAGACTTACAGAGTGGACAGTATATTTGACACGAACGATTGGTTGATGGGAAACTATCACTAATACACCTTCCCCACCTCAACCCGCACAGTTGGGCAAGAAAGAGGGCAAGAAAGAGGGCAAGAAAGAGGGTAAGAAAGAGGGCAAGAAAGAGGGTAAGAAAGAGGACAAAAAAGAGGGTAAGAAAGAGGGTAAGAAAGAGGGCAAGAAAGAGGGCAAGAAAGAGGTAATTCAAATATTTTTTCATTGATATACAATTCAGTGTTTGCATACGTACAAACATCACTTCCGCAGACGAGTTTATGGCGCATTAATCTTTCTCTAATGTCTTCCTTTATATGCTCAAAATGTTCATTTAACTGAGGTATAAATCGTCTTTAGTTAAGCCTATTGAAAGCTTAATATGCAAGTAAGATATTTTGCAAAAGGGATTTTCAGAATATTATTATTATAAATAATATTTGTAGTAACTCCGTCAAGATAGACATCCATAGAGCTGTCTAACACATCTCACATTCGCAACAAGGAAGTGTTAGTGAAATACTGTCTAGGGTGTAGTAGCCACAATGCTCTCTGGTGTAGGTACATCATTCCTCTATATTAAAGAGACACACGAGTGTTTCCAGAGTGTTAGATACCTTGTGTTTAACTGGATGAGGAAACTTGGGTAAAAGAGTCTTGAAAACACACTATAAACGAACTAAGAGAGCTGGAACCTAAAACTGATGGTATACCTTGTTGGCTGAAAGAGCTGAACCCTGGAAATGATGGCCCACCCGAATGACTGAGAGAGCTGGACCCTGGAAATGACACAAGCGGCCGGAGAGAAGTGTCCTGCAAATGCTAAACGAGAGGCGCATGGAAGTCCAGGCTGGAGAAAGGACATGGAAATTGAAACTCAGCGGCGCACATCTTGTCCTCAATGGGATGGGAGTATCAATGGCATGCAAATCTCCTTGTCCAGGTAATGGGAAGAGAAGACGCTGAAAATCTGAACGGGAGTGAATTTGGTCAACTGAATGAAGCCTGGCGTTAGAGAGAGGGTTGACCATCAACTTCTCTATTTGGCTGACTGACCGGGCGCCATCCACACTCGGACATCTTAATCCCAACAGAAAACTGGAACTAAGGCTATTTCTTTGAGCCAATGATTCAATATACGACTTCTGTTATGGACATCATATGATAGATGCGACCACAATGTAACACTCGTGACATTTATTTTTCTTGTTTGTACAGGAAAATATATATAATACAGAATTACATGTACTGCATATTTGTTTTCATGTACTCCAATGTCGTTCTTCTAATGCAAAACAAAATAATGAATTTTTTTAGAATGTTTAGCTGAATTTGAAGCAAAGGTTCCAAATTTCATTCAGGGACGGAATGTTGGCAAGTATGCTGTTAAATCCTTTATTACAGAAAGAATTAAAGTGTCTGTAATCAGAGCTTATAGTCCTGCAGCCATGATTATACAGTATGTCATCCTTGAATGACTGTGGCCTTTAGGTCTTAAGACGAGCATCGTTATGTTACACATCATTACATCAGTGAATATATTGGACAGGTTGTTTACGGGAAAATACAAAAATCTACAAACGAAAATATATTTCCTAAATACCTGCATCGGAAACAAATACTGAAAAAAAAGATCGTTTTTATGATAATTAAACACCACCGAAATTTTGCTTGACTACTTTCACTACCATTAAGAAAATGAAGATCAGGCTTAATGACATACGGATAACATTAGAATAAAGTGATATTACATTAAGAAGAGTTTTACTAAATAGATAAGTAGATAAATAGTTAACAGTAAAGGTGATTTGAGCTTTCCCATTGTTATTATAGGAGTAGATGACATGATGTAATAACGAGCATTGATCATAGAGAGTAAGATCCGTTCTTTATTTAACGCAACACTGTGTTTTCGTTACATGATAAGGACCGTCTGTAATGAAGTGTTATCGTCTTCGTAATTAACAAACAATAAGATATATAACGATCAAGTAGTATGAGAGTACTTAAATTTTGCTGTAGTCATGTAATATTTAGTACTGGTCAAACTTTACTTCAAACGTTTAAATAAGCATAAATACTTCACTTGGGCATAATTTCTATTTATTTTGTTTTAAATTATAGTAATATTGACTTATCTGTAGGTTTCATCACGTTAATAACCTGAGAAGGTGTGAACAACAGGTCACAGAGAGCTTATTATTTCTTTATTTTTTTAACCTGGTCAACTTTAGTGGAGCTGTACTCTGCGATATGAAGTCCCTTGACTGTTAAACGTGATTATTATTTATTATTTCTTAAGTTCAAAGAGTTTGCTGATAAATTATCCATTATCAACCAGAAATAAAATTCATGAGACGAATCGTTCCTTTCAATATAAAAAGTAAATCACCTTTAAATAAGAGTCAAGACATCAAGGCACAACAAAATACATGCTACCAATGTGGAAGCACAAACCAACAGACCAGATCATGTTACACAAAAAAATATTTACTTGATATGAGGTGATGATATATGGCAGTACACATCAATATGCATAATACACCCAAGAGACTAGCTCATTGCTATTCAAAAGACAAAACCAATAACACAGTACTAAATTAAGTCTTTCGCAACCGAGAGAGAGGTAAGAAGGTAAGATATCTCATAAATTCTTTGTATCTACCAGGGGAGAGAAGAAGGGATCTGCTTTTTCGTAAACGCTGAATTTTCGGGGGATGGTAGAAGTTGCTCTGGTACCATAATATATTCATCCCAACCTTCAGACAAGATGGACAGCTGCTACGCTCTTTCGTAATGTACGTGGACGGAATTCCTCCCACAGTGTGAACTCTGAGATTTAGCTGTTTATTGTTTAGAGGACACACACACACACACACACACACACACACACACACACACACACACACACACACATACATCAAGAAGCGCTCAACACACTGACCCTTTCGACTCTCACTGACCATCACCACGACCTCATCTGCAAATTTGGTAAGAAGCTTCTACACCATCCCCGACACCGGCTCCTACTACCACCTGAGATCCCTAGTCCGAGAATTGCTGTTCGACACCACAACCGCATCCAGCCCATACATGCACGAACTGATCGCTATAAGAACAGCCCAGTCCCAACCATTGTAAAAATTATCAATAACTTGTAATAAATCAGTGTATTCACTCCCAGTAAACACTACTCCTTGCACTGTCACTATGTTGAAATGAACTGTAGTTTGAGCTTTTCCCCATCTAGTTATTATATGTCTTATTTGTGTCACTTATGTTAATTGTATATTATTTGTAATTCGTAACCCATTCCCCATTTATGTAACTGTATATTTTCAGCCTTCTGGCAGCCAAGCTCTTTCAATAAACCGTTAATTATTATTATTATTATTATTATTATTATTATTATTATTACACACACACACACACACACACACACACACACGATTTTAAAAGTTTATGCGGTTCTTCCACCGTCAATTTTTCCTCTACTGCAACTGAAACAATTACTATGAATCCTCAGTTAGACTTTTAAGCCCCAATTGTAGCATCGCAATATTAAACTCACACAGGTAATAGAACCATCTACCTGGTCTAGTCACATCATATATTGTTCCTATTCTCTCTGTTTCTAATGCTCTTTCTCTTTTTATCTGATATTTTCCCACTTTTCCTCTCATTTTATTTCTCTCATTCTCTCAGTTTTTCAGTGTTACTCTTTCATGATAAGGGTCCCGTCTTTAGCATCTAACCGGTTATTATTCCTCGAGTGACAGTTAATTAAAAAAAATAAACTTAGCCCTGGGTACAAACTCATCATAATTTGAAGACAGCTCGAGGTAGTTCAGCAAATGAATAATGTTGTTAGAAGACTTAACAAGTTTCTTTTGATAGATACATTTTTTCACTCTAAGGAAGAAATGATTGGGAACACATGTCAGGTATTTGTTTTTTCCTTGCATATACAATAAAATAACACACACACACACACACACACACGGGTCAGTCAAGCGAAACAGTGATGTTGTGTACATAACTTTAAATGAGGCCGTGTGTGTGTGTGTGTGTGTGTGTGTGTGTGTGTGTGTGTGTGTGTGTGTGTTATCGTAGTTCCTCTCCCTCCCATACCTATCCCTCACCTCTCCCCTCCCATACCTATCCCTCACCTCTCCCCTCCCATACCTATCCCTCACCTCTCCCCTCCCATACCTATCCCTCACCTCTCCCCTCCCATACCTATCCCTCACCTCTCCCCTCCCATACCTATCCCTCACCTCTCCCCTCCCATACCTATCCCTCACCTCTCCCCTTCCCTCTCTCTCTTCCCTCTTACACTTCTTTCTTCCTCTCCTTTCTTCTCATAATATTCTCCTTCCTCTTCCCTCTTACAATATTCTCCCAAATTCCTTACACCCTCTCACCTCTTAAGCCCTCATCTCTCTCTCTCTCTCTCTCTCTCTCTCTCTCTCTCTCTCTCTCTCTCTCTCTCTCTCTCTCTCTCCCGTGCTCTCTTTCCCCCATCACTCTTTCTCTCGCTCATATTTCTCTCTCCCCTTTTCCCTCTTGTCAGTCTCCCTCCTCTCTGCTCCTACTGCTCCATTCCCTTCTCTCCTCCGTCTCACTCCTCACACTTTCCTTCTTCCTCCACTTACACACACACATATATATATATATATGTGTGTGTGTGTGTGTGTGTGTGTGTGTGTGCAGGCGCGTTATATAAGGCTGTAGGGTTGTTGATCTTCTGTATGTTAACAGTGATAACACTGGGTTACCGTACCGTTGGGAGGGCGTTAGTCCGCTCAATGGTTACACAACCAACGACAAGTACACCCAACAGTGTGCACATTTATCGCTCAGTGAACAAGGGTTAGTATTCAAAAAGGAAACACAATTCTCTACTGCAGTTGGGTATCGAACCGGCGACCATTCGCTGGGAGATGAATGTTATACCATTAAGCTGTATATATTTACATATTCAGTACATATACTGTACATATGTGTACATACCACCAACGTGATCGCGTCACTTACATATGTACATACCACATTTTTTCATTTCTTTGATGAATACAAATATTTGTTAAGTTTATAGAATATCTTAATTCACCAGAGAACAACAAAGGTACTGAGGGAGAGAAAAATCCTAGAGAGAGAAATAAAGTGAAAGAAAAATACTCTTCTAATACAACCAAATCTTTTCCAACATACTGTAATGCCTTAAACCTACACCAGGTATCAGAAGAGTCATCCAACACCATTACTAAAACCACACATTTTACACATTACACATTAACCAAGTAACAGCTAACGCGAATATATTTTTTTCTCAGGATAGCTTTCACTAATAAGACTCTATAAGGTGGTGACACCAGTTATTAAAAGGCGCTGAGTAGACGTGACACAGTGAATAGGTCCGGTGAAAAGGGCCGGTATGGACTGGACGTGGTGAAAGGGGCCGGATAAATAAGGACGAAAAATGTAGTCCTTAGTGACCGTGATGATAGAAGTCGTAGGTGGTGGTGATGGTCCGTTGGGGGAGATGATAGGGAGAGAGAGAGAGACAAGAACACTCATATCGTCTGCAACACTACACATCAACACTCCACGAGAGACTTACTCACCTCACCTACGCCCTATACAGCCGCCCCTCTGAACCTGCTATACTAAGCACCTCCTCCAGACACAAACTTTATGTTGAAGATAACCATCATTTTTTACCACTTTCATTCACTTGAGCGAAGGTTAATTTTTACATCGTCAATGAGAGAGAGAGAGAGAGAGAGAGAGAGAGAGAGAGAGAGAGAGAGAGAGAGAGAGAGAGAGAGAGAGAGAGACCAGCACTACAGGTGTGGGGACAGGTAGGTGTGCAGGGGAACACAGTAGGCAGTAAAGCTGGCCTCGGTGCATCATGGATGATGGATGCCCCCACCACCACCACCACTACTTCCAGCGAGTAATGTAGTGCTGAGGGCAAGAGGCAGCTATGCAACATGGCAGATAATAGTGCACAAGGTGGTGCTAGGGGCAGGAGGAAGCTATACTCCACGGCAAGTTATATAACAAAGTTTACTATTCAGTATTGACCAAGACCTTAGGCCAATACCAGTTATAGTTTACTTCATGTATCTCGCTGTTCTATTGTATGTATATATTTAATGGACACACACACACACACACACACACACACACACGGTTGTTTTACCATGACTATGTAGATGTTTTCATTATGATGCTTCAGTTGCCTGGAGGGTCAACAAAGGTCCCGGGGTGAGAGAGTGTCACGCGCCAGGTTTCTAGGCTGTTGTAGACAAATTATTAATAGTCTTTCTGTGGATTTAATTTTAGAAATGACAAATAAAATCAATAAACTGACACAATCCCTTAAACCAGAAAATATCCCCAGCACACACACCATAATTATCAATTGGTGAATTAGTTTTGTGGATTAGTTATAAATTCCCCCGGTAATGTTTCCTCCTAACACTATAATTATTGGTAATAATTGTCTGAGAAATAGTGATGTAAATCCGACTAGAAAAAAACAAGATCCACTTAATTGTTCATTAAAAGGAAGTATAATCCCAGCGATTAATTTAGATACGAGTAATAATTAAACGAGCATTTCGTGCGCATTAATCAGCAGAGGAGCAAATGAGAAGGACTTTATTACACACCCGGAGTATAAAGCCGCACAAAATGATGAACAAAGAATAAAATCTTTGTCTAAATGTTCTCTAATTGGTTGCAAACATCGGTGATATTTACTTAACTCCCACCAGCTAACAAACCTACCAACGTGCCAGTAACGCCAATGAGGAGTTATTGAAATATATTCCTCCCTCTTCCTACACCTCTCTCTTTCTCTGCTCACTTCTCTAAACCCTTCTATCCATCACAGGTACCCATACACTCCTCCCTTCCCCCACACACATATTCCTGCCCCTATCTTCAGACACCACTCTCTACCATGCTATTTCTTTACACTGATTTTCAAGTTTCTCTCTCTCTCTCTCTCTCTCTCTCTCTCTCTCTCTCTCTCTCTCTCTCTCTCATTGGATAAAGTAATGCAGTATCTCCTCTTTCCATTCTAACACTTGAAGACCCTGTGGCAGGCAAGAGTCAGAATCCACAAAAGGAACACATCAGTACAGGCAGAAGGAAGTTGAGTATTTGTCTAGTTTAACTTAGGTAAGAGTGTTTATTGTGATGCAGGGGAGAGATGGTCAGGTGCTGTTAACTGCTCACACTTGCCCTGAATACAAATCCCAAATAGAGTTTTAGTCCACTTAAAGATATTAGCATCTGGGAAATGAGACTGATGAAGAACAAGACTACAATAGAATATGTTTACACAATTCACGATTATTATTATTATTATTATTATTATTATTATTCAATCATTGTCATAAAGCACTAACATATGGTGCTCTTACTTACAGGTATACAGGAACCCCGTGAATGGTGTAGACCTTAACAGCAAGCGAAAGGTTTCAGAATTTGGATCTTAAATTATTTCACCCTTTTATCCTTCAAATTATATTCCAATTAGCGCAATGACTTAATTACTTCAGCCAATTTCAAGAATATAATCACTTCATTAATATAAATAATCTAATTATTTTCATTACTTAATTGCTTTCAATGTATTTAATAAATCACCTAATTTGATTAATTTCCCTTTACATTATTAAAGATTATGTAATCAATGCAATATATAATATAGAGTATATATTTTTTTTACGGGGATTAGCCCATCCGGGCACAGGTCACTGACCCACTTCGGGGCCTGGGGGGCGAAAATGTAATAATAATAATTAATAATAATAATAATAATAATAATAATAATAATAATAATAATAATAATAATAATAAAGAAATACAAAAAAAAAGATCAAAAGTGAGAAACAATATACAGTATATATGTTGTGTTGTCAAAGTAAGAGAAACAATTGAGACCCTGCAATTGTGTGTAAATGAGGCAAAAAGTCAGATCAGCAACCTGGGACTTGGTCACAATTTTCGTGATGCCATATGACAGCAGGGTCTACCATTAGACAACACATTATGCTTCCAATATCTTCCCAGGCGCCTGTTTGGTAGCTGCCTACGACCTACTGCCTACAGAAGATAAAAGGGAAATGAGAAAGTGTAAATAAGAAAAAAATAGAGATGGAAAAAAGTGTGTCAAAATAAACAAAAAACAATAAAAAAAAGAATAAAAAAGTCTTATTTTTTTATTAATTTTTTGATGATATGATATACATTATAAATTAGTTTACAGTACGAAGCTCAGGGAGATTCTGGGGTTCTCGAGTGTACAGTGTGTGGGCCGTCACACTTACGAGGTCTTAAGTTAACGGAGAGCCAAGTTTATAATGTGCCTGGTTTATGGAGCGCTTGGTTTATGGAGTGCCTGGTTTATGAGGTGCCTAGTTATAGTATCCCTAGTTTATGGAGTACTAAGTTCATAAAGTTTAAAGCCTTAAGAGAACCAGGTTAAACGCTGCCTGACTTAACGGAGCGCCAAAGGTTATCAAATAAACAGAAAACTATCTTAAATGTTATTACATATTTTATATTGTGGTAAACTTACGTAATGTCAAGTACGAGGTGCCAAATTTATGAACCACCAAGCATTAGGTGCCAAGTTTATGGAAAGTCGCGATTATGGAGTATTAAGTTCAAGTGGTGCCATATTTATAGGGAACTAAATTTAAGAACGGATAATTTAATGCACTGCCAAGATACAGTGAGCGAAATTTATGGGGTGCCAAGTTTACAGAACACTCGGCTTTCTGATTGGCCAGTTTATATATTATGTACTGTTCATCATATCTCACTATTATTCACTCAGATATTCACTTTATTCACTCTCCATTTACTAAGTGCTGGTACATATTTCATTCATCTTGAGCGGATCCATCGGCTTTTCTCTCACAGCAAATGACTAGACACTTTCTCTCTGAACAAAATCTCTCTAACATCATAAAGTGAATGAGATTAAATTATATTCCTATATTTGGGTGATTTTAGGTAAATATTTTTTCTACGATAGCCAATACTTAATAAGTCATGAGGAAGAAAAGTCAGAATTCTTATTTAACCTTATTGAATACGATAATATATTCCCTTGAGTACATTGATATTCTACTCAAGGGGGGTTACTTCAGTATATTAAAGGGAATAATAATATCTCAGAAACCAAGAACTCACAATGAAGGTTTGTATGTATGGTATAATTATTTTTTATTTACTTTTGGTCCTTCAGGTTTTCAGGGACCTTGGCTAACCCAGGCGTCGAAAATACTACTATCGTATGGTCCTAAGTCCGCATAGTCTTAACATTAGGGCTCGTGGTGGGGTGATGAATGGTAGGTGTAGGGCGAGGTGAGATGGGTAGTGTGCGTGATGGTGTGGAGGTGTGGTGAGATGGGTAGTGTACGTGATGGTGTAGAGGTGTGGTGAGATGGGTAGTGTGCGTGATGGTGTAGGGGTGTGGTGAGATGGGTAGTGTGCGTGATGGTGTGGAGGTGTGGTGAGATGGGTAGTGTGCGTGATGGTGTAAGGGTGTGGTGAGATGGGTAGTGTGCGTGATGGTGTAGAGGTGTGGTGAGATGGGTAGTGTGCGTGATGGTGCAAGGGTGTGGTGAGATGGGTAGTGTGCGTGATGGTGTAGGGGTGTGGTGAGATGGGTAGTGTGCGTGATGGTGTAGAGGTGTGATGAGATGGGTAGTGTGCGTGATGGTGTTGAGGTGTGGTGAGATGGGTAGTGTGCGTGATGGTGTGGAGGTGTGGTGAGATGGGTAGTGTGCGTGATGGTGTAGGGGTGTGGTGAGATGGGTAGTGTGCGTGATGGTGTAGAGGTGTGATGAGATGGGTAGTGTGCGTGATGGTGTTGAGGTGTGGTGAGATGGGTAGTGTGCGTGATGGTGTAGGGACTAGATGAGGGGTGGAAGAAGAAGGGGGCCGAGGTGGAAGAATGTGTACAAGAACTTCCCACTGAAGATAAAGGCGAGAAGTGTCCCGAAAAAGGTTCTTAAACACGGAAGTTTTTAGGGATGTTATGGCCAGGACTGGGAAAATAAAAATGTTTTTCTCTTCTCTTTACATAAAAGGACACGAACAACAGCCTAAAGAATTCTCTCTCACACACTCTAACCTCGAACAACTACGTAGGCCTGGGGCTTCACGTATCATGACCAAGTTGAGATTGTTAATTCACTCCATCAGATATATAGAAATCACATAATAGTAGGCAAATTATTATACAAAAAAGAATTTATCTTTTCCAGGCCTTTCCTCCACAACTTTATAAACTATATGTGTGTTAATTACAGTTGCGATACTGGTACTAACTCATTCCTTGTGTCAGTCATTCTCTCTAGCATTCAAAGATGTTCCAACTTTCTATCACTGGTTTGTCATAATAAATTACAATTACCTTAAAGTCTATAGTCTACCTTATGATGTATAATTTCTAGACACCGAGTAATATAACAAAAATAATAATAATTCACTCAAAAGGTTTTATAATAGTGAGTCTACAATTCTACTAATTCTAATACCCCCCAAAAATTACAGGCCTTGTTAAAACACAGAGCCCTATTGTGCCAGGGAAACTTGATCTGTGTGTGTGTGTGTGTGTGTATGTGTGTGTGTGTGTGTGTGTGTGTGTAATCAATTGTTTTTGTTTGAAGAAATAAAAACGAATGAACCAATTTTTTTTCAAATGATCCTACCTACATTTACCCACAGAACACATTATGGTAATACAAGAGACAGAAAAACACTCGCCTCTCCCTAAAACAGAACAGAAGCGATTACTGGTTCATGAATCAATTACAATAGAACAATTCCAAAGACACTATCTCGATAATATCAGGTATCCACTTCAATTTTCACATGAGAGAAAGGAACCGTCACGTAATTATTGATAAAAGAACATCACGTAATGTCATTTAGCCATAGGTATTTGTCAATTAACCTAACCTAACCAAACTATTACACGCATTGTCTATAAATAAACCATTACACACACACACACACACAGAACCACCAGGCAGGTTCCATCAACTCATCAGCACATTATGCAAATTTACAAGAGCATAATGCACAGACCCTTCAATTTTTTTTTCATTCAGCTGCTCACAAAATGGAATTCAGTTGCTAAATCTATATTCTTCCCTAATTATGTCTGACACAAGTTTTAAACCAGAGTCAACACGCAGCTGATGAACCCTGGGCACCACTATCCCTTTGTTCTTTAATGGTGACACAGTTAGCTAGGCAATAGTTATCGGAATATCATCTTTATGGTGACGATAATGATGACTTGGTGACACTTGATCAAATGTTAATGGCCTTGGTGAATTGATGAGGTTTCTTACTAACAATTTTGGTGCCTTGGTTATGGTGATGGTAAGGTGGGGTTGCCTAATTGTGTCCTTTTGTAGTTATGGTTAGATCGGTTTCAATCACTGATATTGATGGTGATATTGAAGAAAGTGAGGGTCTGATTTTGATACCACGATGGCTGTGATGGCAATAACGTTGGTCTGGATAGTGATGTGGGTCTTAGGTTGTTGGTGATCGCAAAAAATGATGTTGGCTTAATTATGCTGGTGGTGATGGTGATAGTTAACATAGTAGAATGACAATGGTGATATGGATAGTGATAGTGGTACATGTGATGGTGATTGTGACTTTAGTGATGGTGGTGATAGTAAGGATAATGATGGCCTGATTACCTTATTGGTGATGGTGGTGATAGTGAGGTACCGGATGGTGAAGGCAGGGAGGGGCTCGCCAGGTGTAGGTATTGATTGTGGCAGCGTTAGCAGCAGCGGCACCAGCATAAACAGCGGCGGCAGCAGAAGGGGAAACAAAAAAACATCACTGGTAAAGAGACCAACAAAAACAGCAGCAGTAGCAGCTTCACCACAAGTCAGTAGAGGCATCAGCAGCAATCAAGAGAAGGCACACGAACAGCAGTAGCAGCTTCACCACAAGTCAGTAGAGGCATCAGCAGCAATCAAGAGAAGGCACACGAACAGCAGTAGCAGCTTCACCACAAGTCAGTAGAGGCATCAGCAGCAATCAAGAGAAGGCACACGAACAGCAGTAGCAATACCAGAAGAAGCAGAAATAGTAACAATACCAACAGGAGGAGCAGCAGTAACAGAGGCAGCAGGTAGTCTCACACGCCCCTGGAAGTACTACTACGGGAGAAGTCAATGGGGTGTGTCAAAGGATATAACCTTCCCCTGGTCCTCTCCCTCCCCTTGACGATTTCCTACGGTTTCCCTTACACCAATATCCTTCTTCTCTTCTATATTCCACCTTTTTCTCTCCTTCCTCACTCGTTACTTTACCACTGATACTTGTTATTTTCTCTACAGTTACCCACTACGTTGAGTTCTTTGGCTCTGGAGAATCAGCGGTGTTGGTATAAGGTAAAGGTTATAGACGTGTCTCTCCAGCATGCCCGTGTGAGAGTGCCTGGATCAGAACCTTTGTAGTATCGCATCAGAGGTTGTCCAGTCAGAAAACGGCTGAAATAATCCCGGGATAGTTGTAATGCCAGTTCGTGACGGCTGGTGGCCTTGCTGCTGTCTCTAGAGTGAGTGGCTCCCAAGGTCACTGACGCACACCTGCATTTCACCTGCTAGCCAATGGAGGATAATTACTTCCAGCACCTCAGGTTCTTATGCTGATGAATTTAACTTACATAAAATAGTATCTTACCGCTTCAGCTATCACTCTCAGGGAATTACAAGCAGTAGGTCAAGTAAATGTTATACAGTATAGTGGTAATTCTTAATAGAGCATAAAAAATTTAAAATTAACCCAACATCAGCATCGATTATAACACTTTAGTTCAGAGTTCAGTAGTAAGGAGACAATCCCGCTGAATTAAATGCCACCAAGACACAAACTCTCACTGTCTTTAGTAAACACGATCATTTCCACAGCCTCCACTTACATTCAGTATCACCTCGATTGTACCAACCACCAATATCAATATCCTCAGTCTTACTATAACCAACAATGTCTCTTGGAATCACCGCATTTCTAACATTCCAAAGGATATACCCAAAACATATTAGGTTTTTTCCTTTGGGCTCGTCTATACTTACTGCTCTCAGGTATATTTTATCCTTATTTAGAGAAAATCGTATGAAGGTATTCTGTTCATCAACAATCAGTCCCTCACTTATCTTACCTTTATTGTTATTCCGTTGGTTAGTATGGCAATGAAAGACAATTAAATTATCTTCCTCATTTCAATCACAATTACACGTTATTCATTATCTTGTTATCTCCATTCATCTACTTCATATCTTGTTATTCTCGTATATGTAACTACCTTACCCTCTCACCTGGTCCCTATTTACAATAAACATATTCAGCGGTAATTTCAAATGCAACAACGGAAGCAGTAAGAGCGGCAACAACAGCAGACGTGAATTTTGACTGCTGCCTCTAGTGTGACGCCACTTTCCAGTTTCAACCCTTCTGGCTTTGTCTGCAGTTTTTTTTGTCTCTTACCATATTTTTCACCGATTCTTTTCCCGCCTTTTACTCTGTCTTTTATTTTATATGTTTTAGTTTTTAAGACTATTTTAATCTTCTTTTATATTATTTTCCTTTTCTGCCACTGTTCTACTCCTAACCCAAATTCCAATTTCCGTTTAAAACATTTTGTGTGTGTGTGTGTGTGAAAGGGAAGCTCTGAGGCACTGTGGATACGATGAACGGGGAAACACAAGTAAGACGGAAGCTAAACTGAAGACTAGTTGGTACTGTAAGGTTTATGGGCTGGGCAAAAGAGAGTCACGTCAAATATTGTGGAAGAATATATAGAAGCCATCATCCAGTAGCAGTGTGACGCTGACTGTTGATGATGATGATGATGATGATGATGATGATAATGATGATGATGATGGTAGTGGGCGTCCATCCACTAGTTATCTTACACCAGATGATGGTATTGAATGACATAATATCCTTATATCGTATCTATGTTGTGTTGTTATTTATGAGTTTATCAATTAGAAGTAGAGAGTTGGTTTCAGGTCCTGGTAATCTCTTGGTTTAATTGACTAGTGGTTGAGAAGACTTTATCAGACTATATTTTACTATTAAATGACTGAGGGAGAGTGGGTAAATGTCAGATGAATGATACACAAGGAGCACTTTGTGACGAGAATATCACAAAAGGCTACACTGGATTATTAATGAATCTTAATCGGCACCCATTTTATAAATCTCCATAAATCATTTGATATCATTTACAAAAAATAATTTTATTTGTATCCTTGTGAGTTGTGTGAATTATACTGTTATTAGTTTCGCTTCACTATATCACAGATTGATTAATGGAGGAAAAGCTGCGAGATATATAATGAAGGTAAAAAGTCTTTCTTGTATTTGTATGAATTAATGCTATACCGTCATAAATGCATTGATGCCATAAATATGCTAAAAAGTAGACCAACGTTAACGCTAGACAAAATAAATGGTTAATTGACTGGGCAGAAAATATTTCAGCTTGTACTCTGAAATACGCGTGTTGTGTATATTCACAAACCATCGTCTGTTTCCTTTACTTTCCAAGTAATATTCACGTTTAAGATTATAGTCATGGCAACACACTATGCCGTGCCATGTGAGATGTGCAGAACAAAAAATAATTTACTTCCGCAATGTACTGTACATCCAGACCGTTACGGTGTGCATGACAGAGACGCGAGGAAAAGTCGTATACAGTATAATCGTGGAATGTGTCTGAACCAGATCACGCACTTCATGAGCTGCCACCGCTGGAGGCAAGAAGGAGGAATGTCCCTATTGTGGCCATGAGTCCTACCACCTGATGTTGTTGACACACGCTGCTGGTGGTGTCTCCTGTGTTGACATTAATCAGCTGTGAGTGTGGCTGATGTTTACGTTGGTCAGGTGTTGGTGACGAGAAGGTTTACACGCGATTCTCTTCTTGAATGTAGATATTAGTATTGTTAATGTAACCACGTGGCAATATGGGAATAATAGGAAAAGAGTCTTATTTACAGGACTTCTACTACTATTAGTAATCTACTATTGATACTACTACTACTACTACAACAACTACTACTACGAATAATAATAATAATAATAATAATAATAATAATAATAATAATAATAATAATAATAATAATAAGAAGAAGAAGAAGAAGAAGAAGAAGAAGAACAGTAGTACTAATTACAAAGTTATTTCTCGACACACTTCACTAAAGCTGCCTCGGTCCTCGCATTTATGTAACGATAAACTATAAAATATATCAACACTTTTCTGTAGATATATTATCATTCTGACTCATAAAATGCTCCCGCTGTATTTTAAAACTTTCATGAATTTATGCACAATTTTCATTTTCCGTAAATAATTTCTAATAATCCTCTTAGAAAATCGTTTATATATATATACAATAAGAGAGAGAGAGAGAGAGAGAGAGAGAAAACAGAAAAAAATTGGTTCTGTCTTTTAACTTTATTCACAACAAACAACAAAGTTACATATTCATATCGTCTTATAATTTTTCAATTTCATTACACACAAACACACATCCTTTAAATTTATCAATGACATGTAAATTTTAATCTAATCCTCCTCTAGGAAAGATATAATTCCATTCCAGGTTTTTTCTTTAGAATTCCTTAAGTTTAATTTTTCCCCTTAACTGGCGATACGAGAACGCATCTAAATGGCTCACTTAGAAGAACGGTGTAGAAAGTGCAGCAACAAATGGAAGTGTTCGCTCACACACACACATTTGAGAAAAAAATAACACCGAAAGACGGGCCCTTGGGAGTCCAGGAATAGATTTTCACCGTGAAGGTCTTCGTTTCTATAAATGGTGGGTGCTCGCTGAGCTATTTTGAGAACGATTCTTATGTTCTTCTTCTTCTTATTATTATTATTATTATTATTACACGCCTAATGCTTCTTCTGCTACTATTTCTGCAGCTACTATTCCTCTTATTACTACTAATACTCTTACCACTACTACTACTACTACTACTACTATTTTTTTCTTTTTTCACGTGGCCTCCAGCTTCCCCCAATAGCCACACCTTCGCCGCCATTTTATTACCTTAATATTAAATATCCTAATACATAAGTAGCTATTCTATCTCTGTTGAATTAGTTGAGCCGCAGATCTATGCGGCATTCAGTGACTGTAGCCTCATAGTCAATATCAGCAGCAGTTGTCAGCATTGGGGCAGAAGCTCTCGTTCCCCTGAGGCAGAGCAAAGCCGACCGAAGGAGAGAGAAAGACAGTCGACATCTCATCCAGGTTGTAACATAACTTCTGGGCTGCTGCTTCTGTTCGGAGATCAACTCCGCGAGTCTGGAATAGAAACATCTTGCACTTGGGCCCATCCCACCAGAGGTTATGAACACTAGAGGAGTGAAGCTGCCTTGATCAACGTTTTGAGTTCTCTCCCCACATGCCCTTCTCTTGTCGTTCTCGTTCCTCCTATGTGCAGCATCGAGAGCTAGGTTACGGTGACATGCGGCCATGGGATCAAAAATCCTGATGTGGAAGAAAGCTCGCTGTCCCCTCGTCCAGAATCCTCGAGCACTGACGTCCACACGGGCTTCGTTAGCTGTGTTTGAAGTCCTGTGTTGGAAGATCTCGCCACCCAATGGAAGGAGGGTCGGTTCTACCATGACGTCCCGGCAGATTTCCATCAACATATTTGCTGTGAGACCCCTTACCTCGTCATGCCTCATGCATATGAAGCCCCCCTTCTTGCACTCCATGGCGTGATCGTCATCATAAGAAGAGCCACACACGCATTGGGAGGGCAAACCTTCTACTGGCCAACCGTATCTTAGAGCAATGGCATCTGTAAATTCTTGTTTATTAAGACTGAAACCATTTGCCCTTATCGGTAACGTAGTTAACCAGTTCGAGGCGCCTACCTCCTGCGCTATAGCTACTTTTTTTTTTTCAAATTTTCTGGAACCTGCAGCAATAGTTGCTGCAACTTATCATTTTGGCAGTGCTGTCGATCTGTCGTTATGGACCTACGAATCTTATTTACTTCGCTGGTATCCACTTCCCCTGTTGCATTCTGGGATATTATGTGGTCCGTGAGGGCTGCCGTGAGCTTCTGTGAATTTTGATGTTCAGTGGCAGCAATCACCTCTGGATTTGTTAGTCCCATCCCTCCCAGTCTTGGTGGAAGTGCAAGAAGTGCTCTTTCTGCTGGGGTTAAGTCAGGGTGTTTCACTAATTTGGGGATGAACTTGACACTGATAGCGTCTTCCAGAGGGTGGAGGAGGGGTCCGATATCAGGGATAGTACGCATCAGGTAGTTCCAGCGATGCTTGACTCCATGGGTGAATGCTGCAAAGGCCGCATGTGGCTCTGTGTTAACAATCTCAGACAGAGCTTGGATTTCACTAGCCCACTCATTCACCTTTCCCGCTACGTACTCGGTCTTGAAGTCCGTAGTGCCAATTACTGCGCCTAGATGTCTTTGGCCGTCCTTGGTTATTTTGACCTCACTTCCGCCAAAAACCTCCAATGCCCGTTCATGATGTTCTGGCTTCACGATGAGGAAGGACTTGCTGGCGTTTGGGTGGTACCCTATTTGTGGACATCGCGAAGTTACCAAATCCCACCACTTTTTGATGCCCTCCACTTTTCTTGCTCCTGTAAGGTCATCAGCATATGCCACTTGTTTGACCCCAGTTGTTTCAAATTTTATTTATTGTTGGAGCACTGATAGGCCTATTGCATACATTACCATTGCAACAGGGTCCCCCTGTGTTCCCTCTGTTGACTGCAAGATGGTATCACCTATTCGCGCCTTGTTGTTTACTATATAGATGTCTGATGGATTCCTATACGAGTTTTCAACATACATTGCAAAGCTTAGACACTTGATCTTGATGTTGTGCAGTGCTGCCTTGCGGTTAAGTATGTTGAATGCGTTTGAAGCATCCACCAGGAGAACGGCCTCACAATCACGCTGCTCAAATATCAGTATCAAAGCGTGAATGGCGGACTCTCCACCAGCCTGGTGGCCAGCACACACTTGTAGGTTCCCTGCTGCTGCCCTGACATCATCCTTTACCACCTCCATTATGCATTTTCCGATGATCCGCCTCAGCACTTTCCCCACCCCTATAGGCCTACATCATGGCTTCTTTTCCAGAGGAATAAGGCGGCAGGCCGTCAGGGCCTGGAGGTGATGGCAGCAAGAGGATGCAAGCTTTCTTGCAAGGATGGCAATGGCAGTGCAGAGATCACTTGCTACAGGGTCAAACTTGTTTGTGCTGAGGATGACTCTCCAACCGTTTGCATCTAGACCTGAAGGGCCGGCTCCTCCTCGAGTCTTCAGTGCCTTTTTCCACACCATCTCTCCTGTTATTTTCTCGAACAGGACAGCATTTGGTGGGATATAGTCACCCTGGAGCCTGATGCCTTCTTCATCACTTGCGGGGGATATTTTCTTTCAGTAGTTTTAATGTCTCTCTGTTTATTGGCATAACCCCACCGGAGGATTCCTCTGTGAGAGATCTTACCGCTAGAGACACATTTCCCACACGCATTTTGTTTCCAAATTTTCTTGCCACGTCATCGGTGTTTTGCTTTCCGTCACCAGTAATTTTTAGTCTCTCCTGCAGTGTTCTTGCTTCACCTAGGAGATCTGCAAGGGCTCCAGTCTGCCACATTGCCAATCTTCTCTTCATTGCTGCCACATTTTCTTTGTGCTTAGCCTTTGTGTGTGTCCTCTGACAAAATAGATATGGTATTATTGCCAGAATTTGAAGAGCTAGGGGGGCGAGGAAGCGGTCCTTAGTGTAATCAGTCATGAGGCGAGTCATCTCCCGAATCATTTCTTTGGTGGCCACACACTTCGGTGGTTCAAATAGGTTAGCTGGCGACCACCTGACAATTTCTGAGTAAGTTTCTTTGACCCATATGTCTGCATTTTCCATCGACATGCCATTCCACTGAGGTGGCTGTCTCTCATTCTCCTCGTGGACTTCTGCTACTACTGGAGCAGCGTTTATTGGTACTACATTTTCGGGTTGAGTAGACTCACTGCTATCATTTAGGATATCAGCGGGCGGTTGGGTCCCGGCGATATCCACTGTGGCCGCCTGTGTCGGCTCCCTGCCACGTGGATTCCGACAATGGTCACCCCTTTCTGCAATCCACACAAAACTACTACTACTGCTAATCATGATAAATAACAATAACGATGAAAGTAATAGCAATAACAATTTTATAAAAACACTACAATTATTATGAAAAAATACAGTTCTAAATAACGAAGCATAATAAGAATACCAAAGAGACAACAAGAATAGCAAATAAAACACAGCCACAATAACAACAACTACAATCAAAACTAACAACAAAAATAAATTTCAATGTAAAGAAAGTGAGTAGCGATATATTTTCTACGAAATATTCTTCTTCACATCTTAAGCTTTTGTCTTTGTTTTCTGTGAGACGTATATGCTTTTGTCTCTCTCTCTCTCTCTCTCTCTCTCTCTCTCTCTCTCTCTCTCTCTCTCTCTGTTCATCTTGTTTTCTTCCCTTGTTTTCCTTTAGTAATTTTTTCTTTCATATCTTTTTTTCTAAATTTGCCTGTAATCTATCCCATCTCACCCCATTCTCCTTTATGTCATTTAAATCCTTCTCGTCTGATCTCTCTCTTCTTTATTCCGTATAAATCCTCTCCATCCCATCTCTTTCTCCTTTAGTCTATTTAAATCCTTTCCATCTCACCTATTTTTTCCTATCCCATTATATATCCTATTCCATCTCCCCACCACCCCACAACCCCCCACCTCATCTCCTGGGACCATCTCTCCTAAAGAACACATAACCCCCATAATCGAGAAGGCGAGGGCAGTAGCAGTAACGATCCGTGAAATCTCCATCTAGCTGATCCTGAACTCAGATTCACAAAGGTTCTTAAGTTAAATCTTCAACCCCACCACCACCACCACCCTCTAACTCCCCCCCTTCATCCCTCCTCCTCAAATGGTGGCATGAGGTTGCATCTAGCAGGAAGGTATGACACAGAAGATGGCCGAAGCTGTGTTGTTGTCACGGGTAAAGTTTTATTGTAAGTAGATTCGTGTTGTTATTTCCCCACTTAAGAAGAAAATTCCAGCGTACAATTCTTTGAGGGTGGCGGCGGTAATGTGGTTGGGCAGCTGGGTTTTGTTGCCGTGCTCGCGACCGTAACAATAGCCTCATCCTGGCCAATTGTGCCGTACGCTCTGTACTCGTTAGCCGAGTGACCGCTCCGGGTATTATCCCAGATTGGCGGCCATCATAAGCAGTATTACGGTAGAGGTGACCACAAGTGTAGGTTATGCGCGGATAAATACCTGGTGTGATGGTGGTGGTAATGGTAACTGTGGTTAATAAAACGGAGAATCACAGAGTTGCGGCAACTTGCTGCTTGTAATAAAGACTAAGTATTCGTCGATACGTATGATGATGAGTTACCTTTGTATAGTACGTGACGTTATGAAAGGTGAAAGTTCACAACAATTCCAAACGTTGTTGTTCTTGTTATGAAAGTCTTGGGCTATATTGCTTTGTAAATGTTTTTGTTTCTTTGCGTTCTTGTAGTTCTCTGATGATTATATATATATATATATATATATATATATATATATATATATATATATATATATATATATATATATATATATATATATATAAAACAGTTTCGACTTCAACGTCAAAATCTTCAAAAAGTTTCGCGCATCACCATTATCTAGATTCTAGGGTGACGCCCCCTGGCCCCCACCACCCACGACCTCTGCATCATCTGATCTTTCTCCACCAGACAAGGTAGGGGATCCGAAGCGGCGAATCTTCTCAGGCGTAACGGTGGGCTGACAGGACCTGTCACATCCGCTATCTGAGACATCGTGGGAAGAAAGTACAGAGAGCTGCTTCTAAATTAACTGAGCGTAGGTCATGACCTGAGTGATAACGTGGGAAGAGCTTATGAAATAACAAATATTCAGCGGTCAGGTGGGAATAGCGCCCTCCGGTCGCTGGTTCGTGTCCAGACAGCCCACTAGTTGATCCACCTTTATGAAAGCAAACGAGTCAGAGCAGGGCCACACGGCCTCTATGTGTACCGATCTTGCAGGCGTCAACCACTCTAGGTGGGCTAAGCTCTAGAGTGCGGTGCCTGATGGTGAAACACACTCTTAGAGTGATTTGCACCTTGGTACTGGGGCTTAGTTTATAGTGAGTTGTATCCACGCCGCCTCTAATGAGTCAACCCAATGAGACCCACACTTTCATGACGTAAGAATCTTAATCAACGAGAGCCATCACAATTATCCTAAGATGGCTCTACTGGCTCAGGACAGCTGTAGCAACCAAGGGCAGCTCACCCAATTAAGGACAAGTCTACCGTCCAGGGACAACTTTGTCAAATAAGTGCAACTCTACCGACCAAGATTACCTCGAATAACCCCACCAACTTAAGGTATCTCTTCCCTCCTAAGGGCATCCCGACCAAAGAATAGGAGAGCGACCGACCGAGCGGGAGCAGAACGACCATCACTATATCGCCTTCACCTTGGTAATCATCCCATTCCCAGAGACGATGCTTCATCAGCGACTCGCACTGCCTCCCCATGACCATCAGGCAGGCGGGTCACGTACACTCAATACAGCCACGTTAAAAATGAAAAAAGAAAGAAAAGAAAAGAACGCTCTTCGTCCTTCCTCATCACCTAGAACGAACCACGAGCTCCGCCTACAGTGAAATAACTTTGCATATCTAAATCTCTTACGGGTGTCGGTTAGGCAAAGGACAGCAAAGAAATGAAAGGAAATAAAGAAGAAAAAGAAGATTACAGAGGTAGAATAAGAAGACAAGTTACAATAAAAGGATATTAAGAAGAGGTTAAGAGGATAGAGGTCAAAATATATAGGGTGTGTTTGTGTTTTTGCCCCTGGCTGAAGTGTTGCTTAAAGGAATGTTTGGGAGATAAAATAAAAACATGGGAGGGAGGAGGGGGGATGGTAAGGTATGAGTGGGTGAGAAAAAGAGGAGGTAGAGTATGTGTGAGTGAGGGAGAGGGAGGAGGAAGTAGGAAGAAATGAAAAAAAGGGGGGAGGGAGAAATATAAAGAGAGAAGGGGAAAATGTGAAGATAGAGAGAGAGAGAGAGAGAAAGAGAACAGGGAGATAACAAAAATATAGAATAATGGGAAAAATAGAAAAACAAAATAAGCCAGTTGAGGAACACACACAACAACTCTCTGTCAGTTGGCCCTAATCGGAGAGTCCCGGGGAAAGCTGACTAACTTTGCCAGATTTCAGACATTTCTACGATTTCCTGAATATGGATTAGCTGGGAGATTCATGTTCGTGGGCTTCAGGAATCGAACTTTACGAGTGACATATCAGTACTAAGGGTGGAGGTATGCTGGCTGCCTCTATGTGTTGATTAAAGGTGAACTAACTGAGGGGATATCTTTCTAGTAGAGAATAGTTGTAGCACTAATAATGGTTAGAGAACTAATGATATAATTGATTGTAGTTATGGTGATAAAATTATTGATATTGAAGAAGAAGAAGAAGAAGGACTGTACACTGTTATTTTATCCCGTGTTCCAGCCTCTCTTGTAGCCCCTATTTCAATCTTGCAGTAAACACCAATCTTGGCCACCAATCTCGAAGACGGGAAAGAGTCTTTGTTAGTACACAAAGAGAGAAGCAAGACATCATGGGAGAACAACGCACCAATATCTCAACCATCAGTAATTGCTAAAACCAATGACCAAAAGAAAAATTTTAAATAGAGCCTTAATAAGAAATACTAAATAGTAACTCATTTAACTTTAGAGAGAAGATAAGTACGTCAGAGATCGATAAAGTGAGGCTACTTATGAGATAGTCTTGGCTAGTACTGGGGTCATGGAGATAGTCTATTAAATATGAGATAAGACAGAAAAATACTTAGCTGATGAGACTTTGAACTGTAGAAAAAATATAAACTTGTTTGTATTTATACTTTATATGCCCTTGTGTGTAGGCAGCCATCAAACAGGGAGGTACTACCGCCTTGGAAGATATTGGAAGCATAATGTGTTGTCTAATGGTAGACCCTGCTGCCATATGGCATCCAAAAAATTGTGACCAAGTCCCAGGTTGCTGATCTGACTTTCTGCCTCATTTACACATAATTGCAGGGTTTAAATTTTTTCTCTTACTTTGACAACACAACATACATATATCGTTTCTCACTATTGATATTTTATTTTTTTACTTATGGTCCATTATTATTATTATTATTATTATTATTATTATTATTATTATTATTACCATCATCATTTCGCCCCCACGCCCTGATGTGGGTCATTGACCTGTGCTCTGGTGGGCTAATCCCGTAAAAAATAATAATAATAAAAAAATACTAGTGGTTTTATTCTTCGAGGGAGACAGCGAAAGACTGAGTGTGTCAGACAATAGCCAGAATGAGAAATAATGAATAGACGGGATGATAAGGAGAGAGACAGGGATAGGAAGAGAACGTGAGAGAGATATCCGAGGTGGCAACAGGAAATTCGCCCAGAGTAACCTTCCATCCGCCCGTGGTCCTGACTGCGGGGCGGGGCAGCGCTGGGCGGCGACCAGATAGCCATAGGGGGAAGTCACGCTGTGTACTGTAGGGCAGGCAGCTCTACGCTAACTGACTCAGATTCTTGGATATTGTGTTTACGACTTAAAATTCACGTCTCGGGTAAAGTCATTCCCTCAAAACCATAACTCAGAGAACTGTAAAATTATATATCAATATATACGCGACTATCAACAAGTATTTATATATATATGTACGGGTAGATACAGTATCGTGTTCATAACTCCTACTTCACCACCAACATTTACTGAAATCTATACACAGAGTTTAAACTTAAATATCGAAACCAATAAAGAATACTGGATTATTCATAACACGTTTTTGCCAGCAATATAAAATTTTGTGGTACTATAACATTTACACGTTTGTTATCAGTGGTCGAGGTTAATTACAAAGTAACATTCCCTAAGTCGTGTGTGGTCTTCAACGTCTAGTATTGTACATAGTTATTAAACGTTGGTATATGGGACCTATTATTATTTATGGACCTTTACTTGAGGCACCATCTTGGCTGCCACTTTTGAACACTTAAGGAAAAAGAACTTAAGAGTCAAATAGAATTATCCCTTTTGTGTGCATAATATAATACTCAATTTATGGTAACTTTGTTGTTGCGTGATGTAAATGGTGTTTCTGGCATTTTACAGTTGTATTGATGATAGTTTGCACGCTAAACTTCTTCTATTTGATATTTCTTTTTTTGTGCGTTGTAACGTACACACACACACACACACACACACACACACACACACACACACACACACACACACACACACCTATATAACATAGTATCCCCTTCATTAACCTTAAAATCATATATCCATCAAAATCTGATAGTCTGAGTTATACTGAAGGTTGTTCTCTCATACAATATATAATAAATTTTCTAACTCCCCTCTCAACTATTCAATATATTCCTCGTATTTTTCCCATTAAACTACTTCCCTAAGTTTCTTTTAAAGCTACAATTTGCTTATCTTTATGGTTTCGTCAAATTTAACCTCATATATATAAGCTACTTTAGTATATTTATGTATTCTGTCTTTGAATTATTTATAAACTGTAAATCGAGACACATGAAAACTATATTATTATTTCGTGCTGAACAACAGTGAATAAAGAAAGAATCCTCTGTGGTAGTGACAAATGTGGAGGCGGTGGAGTGTTTCGAGGACATCTCAAGGCTGGTGTAGCCCTCGTTACGCCTACTGGCCTTGAGATTTATCGTCACACACACACACACACACACACACACACACTCGAATAGATATATAAACCAAAAGACAAATAGACATATAGAACATATATATATCGTTTGTGTTTATAGTGTTGCCAAAACACTATATAATAAAAAGATTCCCTTAACAAATGTCAGGATGAATGTAAATAACTCACTTAACTGATGAACAAAATGGCCTCGAAATTGCACCTTTACTCGACCATAACTAATTGTGCTCTTATATTCCTAGTCGCAGAGAGAATCATTTTTGAGTGTGTGAACCCGGATGTTGCAATGTGTCGGCAAACGTTGAGGCTTCTGAGGAGAGAGAGAGAGAGAGAGAGAGAGAGAGAGAGAGAGAGAGAGAGAGAGAGAGAGAGAGAGAGAGAGAGAGAGAGAGAGAGAGAGAGAGAGACCATGGTGATTCCTACTCTAACTGGATAATTAAATCTCCCCAACTCAATCTGTTTTGGAAGGGAGTTTGGCCTGCCAGTTCTGACCTCTTCCCATTTTTTTTTTGTATTCCTTCTCCATCGCCTCCATTTCTTCCTTCCCTTTATTATCTTCATCTTCATTCTTGTCTTTCCGTCTTATTATATTCTCCCTCACACTCATTCGTTCCCCCATCTCATCCTCTCCTTCCCCCCATTCATATACCTACCCGTTTTTTCTCTGCCTCCAGCAATTCGCTCTTTTTCTTAGTTAATCTATTGTTCCTCTCCTCCACATGCCCACTCACTCCCTCACTCCAGCCCTTTCATGTCTAGTGAGACGCTCTACCTCTTTCTCTCCTCTCCACACATCCTATAATCCTGTCTTATAGTCTTCTGTGCGCGCCTCTCTCTCTCTCTCTCTCTCTCTCTCTCTCTCTCTCTCTCTCTCTCTCTCTCTCTCTCTCTCTCAGCCGCTTGGCCTCTTAACAATACCGACATCTTAAACTACCATCATTACCTCTCCTCCACACCTTCATTTTACCATACTTTCTACACCTCTCTTATCTGTCCTTTCCACTGTTCCGAACTGACCAAGTCTATCCTATCCTAACCTAACCTAACCTAACCTAACCTAACCTAACCTAACCTCACCCAGTCTGATTCTAACCCAACCTAACTTAACCCAATCTAGCCTAACCCGACACACCTTAACATACAGTACACCTAAACTTAACCAATTGATCCTAAAGGAGTAATCATAAAAAAAAAAATTACGTGATATTTCGAGAATTTCCGTCCAGTAGAAAAAGAAGGAATTTGCTTGGGGAAATTTGCTTGGCGTATTATCTCCAAACTCTTTTCCCCCTTCCTTCTTGCTTGCATCTTGATGTCCTTATTAAACGCACTAATTCCTCACGGACAGGCCTCTTTGCTGTACTTGTTTACCCACTTCAAGAATGAATTGCCACTTTGCTTTCATTTTTTATTCATCCTATTTTTGAAACTCCTCACTCACTTTCCTTTTGTTCTTATGTGCAGGTTTTTCCTTCACTTTCTACACTTTCACTTAAGTTCTTATGTGCTTCATCTTGCCTTTCGTTTATTCTATAGTATTCAGGTTCTTCGCCTTTCTCCTGAACTAACTTTTTGGTATTCTGACTTAGTAGCTTTTCAGTGGATTTTTTTTCATAATATATTTGGATATTTTTTTTACAAAGCTTTTCTGTTCATTTTCGTACTGATGTTCTTCCATGTTTAATAACACTACCGTTTCAAAATAATGTCGTTTCATAACACTGTCGCCTCACAACATTCTCGCCCCAGTTCTTACGGTAAAGAAAACAACATTTAATTTCTTATTCAACTTCCTCTGAGAGTTTTCCATCGCCTTTTCAACAACTAACTTTCAAAATATCCATCTTTCTGCTTTCTCTCACACTCCAAGCCTCTGACCACCTGGAGTAGAGGAATGACCTTCGTGTTAATATCAATTGATCGACTAAACATGAACTAAAAAACCTCTTTCAGTAACCCTGTAACCGTGGGTATTGCTTATCGTTAACATATACAAATGGATCCCTTGTAATTTTATGTAATATATCTTCTCTGGAAGCTTTTGTTATACTTGAGTATCTTTATCGACGAGGGAGAGTATCACCTTTTAGCCCAAACAAGAACAGACTGAAATCATATTAATGTAATTCCTTTAGAGAAAAAGTAAGTCCCACAAGTTAAGATCATTATACCTTATTTTAACCTCAGGTACAGCCACGCACAAAAGTCCTACCACCACCCCTGCTGCTCCACGAACCCCGAGATTCAGACTTGTGAACCCAAAGCGATAGACACTGATGCATTTATCGGTCCATAAATGCCTTGAATTCCTGAAACTAAACCTCGAGGTTCGTGGTGCAGGAGGAGAGACAGAATTTTTGCAGGTAACTGTATAATGAGAAAAACACACTTCAAACGTAGTAAACATAGCAGCATGATATGATTATATCATCCCAGTAACCAAACTTCTCCAGCACACAGAAACACACAGGCCAAGTCAGTTTTAACGCCAACATTTTCAGTGGAGTTCCCAAACTTGTCTAACGCTCTCTCCTCTCCCCGTCACGGCGCGTCTATTCTGATCATCCCGTACAATGAGTTTCTCCCATGGATCCATCCCCTCAGTCATTCCTGCCAGGTTCTTCAGAGACTAACCATTTTCAGCTGCGTCAGACAGCCCTTTGAAATCCAACTGTGATTGATTGTCTGATTGAGTCACTGAATGAGTGACCGATTGACTCACTCATTCTGTCACTCGCTGAAATAACTGTTTGGCACTCCAGCACTGATTCACTATGATCACTCTTGTTTTTCCTCTGTCAGAAGGCAACAAAGTGGAAGAAAATATTCCTGAAAACAAGGACGCACACAATAAGGGCGACGACACCACATTCTGTATTCAAGAGGAGTTTTCCTTGCACCTTACAGCAGAGAAGAATGCTAATTTGGGGGGCTTTACCTTGTGCCTGTATGCCCTACACTTGAAAAACTGCAGGTAATATTAGGAAAGAAAGGCGCGAGCAGGGAAAGTGTCCACTGTTGCCAGGTGTGAGGAATAAACGATGAGAAGCAGAGGAGCATATTGGTGTTTACCTTTACCTGTGCAACTTTCACCTTGATTATTATTATCTTATTTCTTCACGTTTTCAGTAGAAGATTTATAATATAAATATTTACAATGACTATTTTTCCTAGGCATAAGAATCACCATCTTCATACGGATAAGATTCGTACCTTTTTCCTCCATTTCCACACACAACTTTCCACTTTCATTCAGCACTTTACACACTCCAAAGGGATCTTAATTTCCCCTCATAAAGATAGCGGGAGAGTTCCATTTACTGGCCGTCCTGATTTATGATCTTCTAATATTTCCCTGGGCTCTACTTAACGGCAAAGAGTCATAGTCGATCACAGACGCACAGGACTTACGGTACCATGCAGGCCAAATAACCTTAGAAGGAAATAATAAAATATTGGCGGAAATATTTCTCTTATATAGATGTTTCCTTTCAGTCGCCATATAAGGGGACGGAAGGATATAGGACATGCTCGAACCAGGGAACCCGATGATCAACATACCGTCTGTTCCCCCAATAATTACGCAGCGGAGTGATAAGCAAAAATTGATATGACGGTCGATTTGTTATTGGCTTCCACATTCTTAAATTGTACTCTCTCTCTCTCTCTCTCTCTCTCTCTCTCTCTCTCTCTCTCTCTCTCTCTCTATCTCTATCTATTCTCTGTCTTTCCTCCAACACTCTCCCCTCTTTCCATTTTCTCCTATCATTTCTCCTTTCTCTACCTTCCCCTTTCGCCTGCTCTCTCTCTCTCTCTCTCTCTCAATTTCCATCCTCCCTTCTCTCCTCCCTCATCCTCTATCCTCACTTCCTATCTCCAACACTCTCCACCAACAATTTCCTTCCTTTACAACTACTCCTCTTCCACTTTCTTCCTACGACACACTCATCCTCCTCCAACACCATCCTTCTCCTCCTCCCCCTCTTCCTCCCTCCAGCACCCTTATCTCCCCCCCCCCCCCTCTATCTTCCACCACCTTCTTCCTCCCCCCTCCATCACTCTCTTCCTCCCGTTCTAGTAACTTCCTTCCTCCCCCTCCTCTTCTTCCCTCCCTACCTCTCCGGGATCTACACCATCACTGGCCACAAAACTTTCTCGCGATCAGTAAATTAATTTTTCTGATAATTTACGAGGCAACTAATAAACTTAGGTCAGATTTTATTAAAGTTATTAGTACGGCAGGGACGGGACGCTTATGTATGTATGTATGTATGTATGTATGTATGTATGTATGTATGTATGTATGTAAGTATATATGTATGCAGATCTATTGCTCTTTTCTGCCATGTTCTCACTGATAAGTTTGACCTTCGTCTCTAACCTTGGCCTCTCACATATAGCGAATAGATTTTGGTGTTCTAAACTTCAATCGGTAGTGGAAAATATTCCTTGAAGTTTTCATCAGAATATCTGAATCAATGCAAAAGTTATGCCAGACAAGACTAAAGTTTACACGCACCAAGACGCCAGACCTTTAGTATATAGAGTGTGTTCGTTTGTTTAGATCTTTTAAATAACACATACAAGATATATAAGTCTCCCTAAACTACAGAGGATAAAATCTTGGCCTAAAGTTATGAATTATTTTAGTTACAGATGAACAAAAGTCAAAGTTATACTCCAAGATAATACAACGATAACACTGTACAGGTGAGAGAAATAACTTATCACCATTAATGATCATTTGACACTGAAAGGTCTCTTGAGTCAATATTCCCTCACAACTTAGGATCAATTACAGCTATTTATAACAAGTGCCAACCAGCACCTCACACACAGCAGGATTCAATGGCTCTGTTATAATTATTTATTGCCTATTATTTTCCCAGCGGTTTTATTCAACCAATCCAGAAGAGGAGGATTTGACAGAGGAGTTCGTCTACTGTACCTCATATCATTTTACTAACGAGAGAGACAGACAGACAGACAGACATAAAGAGAGTTCGAGAGAGAATAGAGAGAGGGAACACAGGGAAAAGGAGAGAGAGAGAGAGAGAGAGAGAGAGAGAGAGAGAGAGAGAGAGAGAGAGAGAGAGAGAACATGGGAGGATCATTAATCGTTAATAATATTACTCAACATTATAACATTATCGCCTGGCATTTAATAATATATATCAGACCAGAAGGATGGCACGTGCGAGGTGTATACTATTCCTTTTAAAATGTCACTCGTGAATAATGACTCTTAAATACGTTAAAGTTTTGATTTATAGGAAAAGGTTCGCCATTAATGTAGTGCATCCTGAAAACGAAATTGCTATCGATAAATACAAAGTGGCTAGCATTTTTGTGAGGAAATTGTATTCCACTAGTTGATTTTGCTTGACCAATTAAGAGAAATTACTTTACCCCTCGCTTTTGGAATTAACTGTAAACGCATCGTGTCCTAACTAGTAAAGCAAAACAGACCAAACAATGTTGTATTCTTAGCTGGCGCGGTTAGCTGTGAACGCATTCCATTCTAACCACTGATTCTAAGTAGAAAATCTCTGAATTATTATCACACAACCTAAAATATATTCATAAACTGGTATTAACTCTCACGCTTGCAGTACACGCTCAGGTTAAATGGAGTTACACCTACATTCTTGAGTGTCAGGTTGATGAGGGGAAGCCCACCTGTATTTTAAGGTATGCATAATTCTTCGATCTGTTTTAGGAATTTCAGTGATATGTTTTGGGGAAATTATTTAAGAGAAGGTGAATTTTATAGATGATTAGTTCAGAGAGAAGTGACAAGGGGTTGACAATCACCTCACTCTGAAAATCGTTCTCACTTTAAACAACACTCTGAATGTCTTTCTCACTTTACTTTACCTTTGAATATCTCTCACTCTATATAACTATATGTATCTCTCACTCTGTCTATCTGTTTATACACACACACATATATATATCACTCTGTATATACGTCTCTTTCACTCTGACTCTCTCTCCCTCTCTCTCACAGTGTGGCCTTTTCTTGAGACTCCAGCCCTGAATCTTACACAATCTGAACGCGTCACATTGAACATTGAGGCCGAGTCTCCCAGCGTGGAATTACAAAATGTTTTCTCCTAAACCTAACAAAATAAGATAGAAAATGAGAAAAACAGAGAGACGGAGAGAGAGAGATAAAGGGACAGATGGCAAGGAGTAGATTGTTTAAGATTTTCACTTTATCATGGGTGACAAAGTTACATAATTAGTACGGAAAGTTAGTTGAGGAATGTGGTGGTCAGTGCCACATGGGGATCAACTTCTTGGCAACCCGTGTTTATAATAATCAGGTTCAGTCACGATCGCTGCCTCATGACAGCACTTAGAGATCAATGACCCGATTCTCAGAGATCTGTAGGTCGTTTTCCCACTAAGTGAGAATCAGACTACAATAAATCAAGAGAAAAAATCTCAGTGCATATATATATATACAGTACATACAGTGTGTAGGTGTGTGTGGCAGACTTCGTGGAGTTAACTGGTTGTGTTAAAATACTGTAGTTACAGTATATAGGGCAAATCCTGAAATTTCGACAAGTGGTAATGAATGCGAGGCATCGCCGTATAAGACAGTTGGCGATATGTATGGAGCAGATCCTACAGTTAATTGACTGTGTTGAAACAGAAGTGTTGCGACAAATTACCCGGTAAAGACCGATTACCATCACCGTCACACACCGAGAGCCTCATCACTGCCGCCATTATGCACAGGGTGAATAACGAAGGAGAAAAAGACAGTGAGTAAACAATAATAAAGGTAGAGGAGAGAGGGCCAAGGTATGATCGGCGTGGGGCCCGCCGCCGCCTCCCCTCTCAGTGCGGCTCTTGACTCGGTGCAGAGAGGAAGTCGGCGCCTTGCTCCTCAACCTCGCGCGGCCCAACACCCCACGTACACACACTCCGCGTCACTCGCTCTCGCTCGACACATATTGACTAATCTACTCTAACGCGATTTATTATGCCTTTCGTGATATCTAAGCACTGTGAGGAAAAAACGAAATATAAATATATATAAAAAAGAGGTGCTTTAAGGCATTGTGACTGCCGGATGTGATTACCTTACACGACCTACACACACAGGCTTATACTGTAAAAGATTGTTGAAAAAGAACATTAATTCATAAGACGTGGTGATAAAAAGGCAGCTCGAAGGTTTTATTTTTTGTCGACGCATGTCTCTGTAGAGGTGAGAACATACTGAGTGAAGGTGAAGTAGAGGTGTCGGCTATACACCCAGCACTTGTATGTGTTCCTTCGTAGAGTAGTCACCGTGGATTGTGCAACTCTACCGCCCGAGCTACAGTAGTGTACAGTAAGTGAGTATACGATATCCAACACTGATTTACTTTCTAGGCTCTCAATGGGAACGCCAATCATACAACCCACTATGTTGTATGAGCTCAATGGGGGGTGACAAAATTGAAGGCATCATGGAAGGGGGAAAGGGGAGCAACGAGGGAAGATGGCTGTACATATATCACCTTACGGCTGTCAAGACCAAAGTCGTGTAGGGTTACCTCTTAATAAACACCGCTTCCATATTAATAATCTCCCCCTTCAATAGTTCATTATAACTCCCTCGCTACACTAGTAAGAACTTGGTGGTGTGTTGGAATGTTATATGACACACATCTCGCTTATATTACGGGAATGTTGGGGCTAGAAACTTAACTTCATCAGAGAACTTGTTACTGCAGTGAAGTTAGGTTCACCAATTTCTCTCTCTCTCTCTCTCTCTCTCTCTCTCTCTCTCTCTCTCTCTCTCTCTCTCTCTCGGTTCCCACACATTATTGTTATTACCTGTAGTTATCTTTCTAGTACGTGTGGATGTGCGTGTGGGTTTGTATTTTAACGTGTGTATGTGCGTGTGTGTACGTTGTGTGTCTGTGCTTTTCTGTGTTCATGTGTGTGTCTGTGTGTGCTTCCTGGTGTGTGCACCTTTCCGCTGTTATACCTCTACACTAACCTACATACAGGTCTGCCCTTCACACATCCTCGTTTGAGAGTGTCTGTATGTAGGCATGTGTGCGTTCTCTCGGATGTATTCTTGCTCTATATATCTATTCACTAACATACATACATACACACATACATGCATATACATACATATACATACGTACATACATACATACATACATACATACATACACATCTTGCTACATCCTCGACATTACTAAAATATTTATGAATTTCACGATATAATTTAAACATTTTCATTAGTTGTACACGACAATATATACTGGATGGCTTTAAACAATTTGCTGAGACCAATCTATACAGACTAGGTCAGGCTACACAGCAGAAGGCTCTCCGCACCCTCCACTCTCTCTAGCGTCAAAGCCGAAAGGAAAAAATAACGATGAAAAACACTAACATGGAATTTTTTTTAGGAAAGGACGTATTGGAAGACGTACGACTAGAAATACTACTTCCTATCACACAGGTACACGGAACAGGAGTTAATATCTTGGACGATTGGATATACCTCGTACTGTATTCTAACAACAGTTCAATCTAAGCAGCTATTGTTGTTATAATTTATTATATCAGGTATACAATTCTGCTCGTATTCGTAATTATTCTTCTCTGTCTATTACTCTCGTTCTTATAAGTCAATACCTCATCAAACAGCCAACATAAACTGTGTCTCAGAGCTTCACTATACGAAATCTTTGTCCACACTTCCACAGCTGGTCTCTTTACCTTGGCTCCCTGACCCTGTTACAGTATATGCATATTGTTGTTACAAATTCTCAAGTTATATTAGACTAATAATGCCTATTATAAAAGATCATTTACACATTTTATTTTTTCTTGGTCATGTAAATATTCATCAAGAAATAGCTGCCTATCATTGCACCTAATCATGCTTAGCAATAAACACAGATCACGGAGACTAACATACATAACCATTATAATGATCTGGTATAATATTGCAGCATAATTTACCTTCTAGTTACTTTTCTTCCTGTAAATCATCATAGAAAATGCGTAGAAACTAACTGAGCAGAAACCTATCATAAATCATTAGCCTTCTCGACGCTGCAGTGTATGAAAATGAATTCCGTAGGCCTGAAGAACCTTTACGGCCAGTAGGTATACCGCACAATTTAAACTAAACCTGTTTTAGGTACACAAACAGGCAGTTTGGCCGACACTACACTCAACCATCTTCACTTTGCCCAACTGCAAAGTTAGGTACTCAGTCACAGCTGGGTGAACTAGGGGTGCCCCGAGGGTGAACCAACCATACATCCAAAAACTTCAAGACATTTGTTTACCCAGAAACTTCTTTAATGTAAACTTCCAAGGATTGACAACTAGAATTTTTCACTAGCACGTGTATATTTTCTGCCCATAGGCGGAAAACAGAATCGACACATTCAAGAGGACGCAGTCATGTGATGCAAATTCCAGTAAAAAAAAGAAAAACAAAAATGAAGAGCCTCTGCTGAACAAGACAACGTTGGAGAATAATTCGTGCCTGCCAGGGATCACCATAGTTTATGACGATACGTTAAATTTGAAAAGCAAAACACGAGAGGTAACAGCGACTTAAGCAGTTAGCGGAGACGTAAGACTCCTGAACAAGTACTAAAACAATGATAACTGAGACATGAAGCTTACTTGGACTGAAGTGTGGTGTGTTACGGGGTCTCGAGGAGCTGTTAACTTTCACTTACCTGGAAAAAAATATTAACCTTTTACTCCTATAAGATTTTTCTTAAAGGTTAAGGAGAAAGTCGTCACTTATACCAATGATATATAGAGGAAGGAACTCAAGGATGTGTCTGTTTTAAAGTAAAAATACTTATTAGGTGGGAGAGGATTAAATAATGACTATGAACCTACAGTAGTACCTACAGAAGAGTTCTTAACAGCAACAGTTTGTGGGACTATGGCGATTGGTGATTCTAAATATATTTCATATTCCTACATTTTTCTTTCTCTCTTAGTAGATGAGCTTCTATACATTCCAACAAACAAGTCTGAAAAGATCCCCCTCCCCCAGAATAAAATATTTAAGGTGGCGACCCTCTCCTACATTTTTACTGACTTTGGTACTCTTCAATTAGCAGGAACAACCATAATGAAGGATACTGCCATATCTCAACAAGGATTATTAATGCTCTTCGATATAATAGCGAAGTACAAGAAGTCATCAATGTCAGAACCGTAAAAAGTAACTCACTGACTCACGACTAACCTACATTTACAATACTCAGGTGCTGTGGCTCTTATTCATTAGATTCGGAATATATTTTGACATTTTCTCTCAAACGAATTGATGCCAAATACTTGTATGTCCTTTTATTCTCATTTCTCCTCATAGTCCTGTGTGTGTGTGTGTGTGTGTGTGTGTGTGTGTGTGTGTGTGTGTGTGACAACATGTTGGCCAGAAGATTTCGACTCCACAATCTCATCGAGGATTCGAGTCCTGAGAGGGGCACAATGGTGCAATTTTTTAAAAATAAACTCACGTTTTGTGTTTCTGGTGCAGTATATATATATATATATATATATATATATATATATATATATATATATATATATATATATATATATATATATATATATATATATATATATATATATAATTTGTTACTTTATGAATGAAAGATTATCTTCATTTATCAAAACATTGCAGCGACGACTAACTATTTTTTTTTTCTCGGGAAACAAAAATAAACCCCTTGAATACCGTGTTTTCTTCTCGGATATAAATTCGAAAGAAAATGCCGAGTAAACCTTGTCAATGCGACACTTCAAAGACGTTAGCAATATCGATAACCTGTAGAGATCTCAATGGCAGTCTTGTTCGACACGCAAATCCTTTTCACTTTTCACAAGATTGAGAAATGTAAACTTTACCTTCGCGTAGTGACGGAGAAGAGTAGTGCAATATTCACGATAATTACAGATCCTCTTTTCCTTCTCCGTGTTTCAGGTTGACTTAGTAGTCTTAGCCATAACAATACCCGTCTGCTTTGGGTGTCTGTGTTGAATCCATTTGTCTGCCGCCATTTGTTCGAGGAATGAGTCTGTTTGAGTCCGTGTGGAAGACATTTGCCTGTTGGATGAGTTTGTTTGAGTCCGTTTGGAGGACATCTGTCTGAAGGATAAGTCAATGTGGACGGAAACTGTCTGTTGGTTAAACTTTTCGGTAGTATAATAAAAAAACATCTTCCTCACACATGGTCTAAGGATCAAGCATTTACTAATAGGAATGTGACCCTTGTTGTCTTCAAGCGTTCAGATAACAGATTAACTAAATGACACACACACACACACACACACACACACACACACACACACACACACACGTCGTTTATTTTACGATCATAAAAAAATATATGACATTCTTTGTAGCCTTTGCATGTTAAAAGTGTCCGTATTTCTCCACTTCAGTCATTTTGCTTATAGACATTCGTAAGGATTTCTGTTAATAAAAAAAGGGCACGTTCAAGTAATTTACATATTTTAGGATTTAAATTACTAATGCTCATGCAGCTTGATAGCCTATAAATATATTCCTATATGCTAGAAATATTTTTCCTCTATCTTTTTTATATCTACGGACGGGAGCATATAACGTTATCCATGTCCGTCATTAAGTCCGTTTCTAGGTCATATATACTTGCACTTCAACAGCTAACATCTTTAAGAGCGTAACTTGATAGCTATTACACAAGTCTATTTATAATGTACAGTTATAATAGTTATGTCTTAATCTCTAGATGAACTTTGGTGCAAAAGAAGCTACATCACAGGTCCTTAACCTTTATTTTTCTTAATATTTCACTGTATTTATGGTCACTGTTGACTCTATAAATTCTGGTAATGGCAAGTGAGTTTCCCGATCAGTAATTTAATGAGTCCAAGGATATAAATTAAATCAATGTCCAATATTAGATTACTGATATGTTGGTCAAGGTCGATAATTAGAGTTCACCTGAGGTATTTATCACAGGTGTGTGTTCTTCTTCACCCTTCTGTGTTATTACCGACGTATGCAATTTCCCTATATTACCTAAAGACATAATAAACACCTTTTCTTTAACATTTATGAACTGTATTAATTACCGTCTCTGTAATCTATTAAAAGTATATGTTGTACAGTAAGTAATGGCTGTAAATAGCACATTCCTTGAGACTTAAACCAACGGGAATAAGTTTAGTGTTTGATGAAAAGGTGTTGTGGAGGGGGGGTCTGGAAGGAGGTGTGTGAGATGAAGGGAAAATTGGGAAAGGTTTAAGACATAAAGTGAACCTATATTAAAGGGAGAATTCTCTATTGGCTTCTCCTGTTACGTCGTCACTTAGGGTCAAGACGTGTCTAGCCAAAAGGAGTTCGGCTGAATTCCTTAGCATATAAAATTCCACGAGTCAATTTATCCCGGAATAAATCCTCAGTTAAGAATTTCCACCCGTCAAAAAATCCCACCTGAGAAAATACCACAGATTCCCACTTGACAAAATCCCTCTTCCCTCCCATCCCTCCCCCACACCCCCCTCACTCCCCTTCCCCCAATCCCCTGAAAATCTACCCCTTAACTATTCCAATACGAGATTAATCCCATCAGACAAAATCCCTTCTCTGGAAATCCCACCAAATGATTTCACGGTGGGGAAAAAAAAATATATCCCATCACAACACGAACAAATTCCCACCATCTCAAGCTGCTTTTTTTTCCTACGTGGGAGTTTAGGTAAGATTGATTGATTTTTTTATTAAAGATACCTTGAAGTGTAATGAAGTATAGATAGATAGATAGATAGATAGATGAAAAACTTTATCAATCTATCTATCATAGGGAATAGACTAAATGAAACGATATAAATAATGAATGACTGATGAAGAGAATAAGCAATAGTGTTTATCTGTTTACTCATAGACGAGTCATTTAGATTATTACAAAGATGTGGACCTCAAGATGAGTAGTCGATGTTTACGAACTCTGGCAGTGAAGAGAACTTTAAACAACGTCATTAGGGGTGTATTGATTATTCACTCGTTCGTTCCATTCTAGTGTTTGTTAGTTGAATGTAAATAATGTCTTTGTGAATGATTATATCAATGATGGTTGTTAAACTTGTTGAATGATGTGTGATGATCCTGGTAGTTGATGTACGTATGTTATGTTACAGCAACAAAATATACAACAGAAACACCAACGAAACATTACATGACAACAATAACAACAACAAAATAACAAAACACAAACAGTAGCAACAACACAACGCAACACAAAATTAACAGTAACGAAAATAACAACTTAACAGCAATAACAATACGGCGTTCACTATCAATGTGTTCTTTCCACTCTTACAAACTCTTCCACTAATTTAAAAGAAAAACTGCGAATGATATATTGAGTTCCATATTCTTTCTACATTTTTCATTGTTTTTTTTTTTTCAGTTTTCCCGCTCTAGTTTATCGGCACAGTCTAATGAAGGAAGTGCAACAAGTGCTTCAGGCTAGCGAACTTTTATTGACGAAAATGACATAGGTTTCTGTATAGTGAACCTGCTTCGGTCAGCACTACCTTTAATACTGTGCGTGACGTGAGAGAGAGAGAGAGAGAGAGAGAGAGAGAGGAGATAGATAGATAAACAGATAGAGAAATAGAGAGAAATATAGAAAGAGAGAAAGAAAAATAAAGAAACGAGATGATCACCGAGTTTGTCGTTCTGTCATTACTTATTTAAGTCTCGGAAATTAGGATTCTTTTTATCAGCTCACTTTTTTCTCTCTCTCTGTTTCTCTCTCTTTATCTGTCTGTTTCTCTCCCTTTATCTGTCTGTTTCTCTCCCTTTCTCTCTCTTTATCTGTCTGTTTCTCTTTATCTGTCTGTTTCTCTCCCTTTCTCTCTCTTTATCTGTCTGTTTCTCTCTCTTTATCTGTCTGTTTCTCTCCCTTTCTCTCCCTTTATCTGTCTGTTTCTCTCCCTTTATCTGTCAGTTTTTCTCCCTTTCTCTCTCTTTATCTCTCTGTTTCTCTCCCTTTATCTGTCTGTTTCTCTCCCTTTCTCTCTCTGTTTCCCTCCCTTTATCTGTCTGTTTCTCTCTCTTTATCTGTCTGTTTCTCTCTCTATCTGTCTGTTTCTGTCTCGTGCTATCGCTGGTATTTGGACAGGAATGTTAACTTAACTGAAGATGTTATATTTTGAGGGACAAAGTTAATTATTCATGAACTGTTGTGTATCTCGATTTGTTTTTCTCTCTCATTCCCCAAGTTTCTTCTTGTCCTTCCTCCTCATTCCTCTCTATTCTCCATATCTTCTAGCTATCTCTATCTCTCTTTCTCTTTCATCCATTATCTGTCTCTCTAGCTTTCTTCTTTCTCAACACAATATTCCCTTACCACACAACACACACACACACACACACACACACACACACACACACACACACACACACACACTATAATTATATTGTTCCCGTGCAGTGTTTACAAAGTCCCTTTATGTTTGTGTTTGCTCTGTGCCCGTTAACGAGTTTATACATACATACAAAACATCGTTATGTACTTTGTAATATTCTGCAGATAATTGTATTCTTTTATATGTCTACTGTAACTTAAATATATAAACAGGGTTGTGAAAATAAGTGTTTATTAGAAATTTCTTATGGAAAATTACTGATATAGGGAAGTAAATAATTATATACAGGAAATAATGGAGAATATATATAATGGTGTTTTGAACCTGTAGACTGCCTCAAGAGATTTTTTTAAACACAACGAGGAAACTTGTAATTTATGTGCATAATAATAACATCGTCTTAAGAATAAATATTTATGTTGGAGTGTATATAACCCCAAATTAATATATATAATTTATAGGCAATCCGTTGATAAAAGATAAAGAATTATGTGCAAGGAGAGGATGAAAAGTGCCTAAAAATTGAAACGAATATATTTCACGACAGAATAAACTTTCCGACGAACAAATAAAGTTCAGACCGAACACGAACCCTCATTATGGATTCACAAAGTTAAGTGAGAATTGATGAGAAGTGGAGCTCCAGAGGTCAGGTGGAGACAATGTGCGGGAGAATATGGTGGAGATGGTGCGTGAGGGAGAACGTGATGGAGGTGGAGTGTGAGGGAGAATATGGTGGAGATGGTGCGTGAGGGAGAACGTGGTGGAGGTGGAATGTGAGGGAGAATAGGAGGCTGGAAAGGTTGTTTGGATAGCTGGACAAACTGATATAAAATGTGTTTATCCTTTAGACACACACACACACACACACACACACACACACAGATATTACAATACCTTTGGCTCTTCTCGCTACTGGGTCACAAGGTAACACTTACAAACTACCACATTCCTTCACCCAAGTATTGTCAAGTTGGCTTTTCTATATACCATACGAGGACTGAGTGACACACGCATACTGAATTCCAATACTCTCTCTCTCTCTCTCTCTCTCTCTCTCTCTCTCTCTCTCTGCGGCAGGTGTAGAAACAGAGCCCCGTGATAGAGAGATAAATTCCTTGGGTACGGCGGCTATTTTCTCGACTTAAACATCGCATTTGAATTTCGTTTGTGCATTGTGCCTATCAGTATAAGATCTATTAAATTAGCAGATGGCAATTTAGATGAGGGTTATGTATTCTTTTGTGTGTAGTGATAAGCGGTCTCCAGGCCTCGTACTAATAAACAGTGTATATATGTATACACGGTTGCAACTCTCAAACACAAAGGTATACATACATACATATATATATACAGACTTGGATTTAATTTTTGCTTATGTGTATATTCGTCTTTCAGCAGATGTATGTATTTCTCAGAGTTCACGTAATTCATATATTTATTCAATGAACTTTTCACTTATGTATTTACCCACTTTCTCAGTTATTTACCCATACAGTTCACGCCAGTTATTTACCCATACAGTTCACGCCAGTTATTTACCCATACAGTTCACGCCAGTTATTTACCCATACAGTTCACGCCAGTTATTTACCCATACAGTTCACGCCAGTTATTTTATCTTCCTCTCTTTGGTCGGTAAATGCTGACTACCTAAGTGTATTTTGTTACTAAGTTCCACGTTTTGTAAAGTGTATTTCGTCTACCATTAACAGGAGTAACTTTTCTATTTTATGAGTAGGGAAATTATTCACATCTATTAAGGCCAAAGAAGATAATAATAATAATAATAATAATAATAATAATAATAATAATAATAATAATAATAATAATAATAATCCTGTAAGTAAAAATAAAAAATATATATATACAAATAAAAATAAAATCCTTCCCTCTACTTGACCTACTGATACAATTTGCTTTTGAATATGAGAGTGTCTGTGTAAGTGAGGTAAGTGGGGGAAGAGGAAGATGAGACTAAGAGTGAAGAGGACGGAGAGACAGAGACAACGTGGGCCAGAGGAGGAGGAGAGAGTGAGAGTTGAGTGACGTCTGGCATTATATAAAAGGTAGAATAACACAGACGAAGCTCTATATGATCCAGTGACCTACTCTGTAATTATAACTAGACTGCACATAACGGTATCGTCAGTTCCGTCCATAAAGTTTATTTTCTTCTAATCATTGACCTTGACCTTTGAACTTAAATTACAGCCATGTTTAAATATTCACGGTAAATATGGAAATATTAATCTTACCACGTATGAAAAATGTAGCTCTCTCTCTCTCTCTCTCTCTCTCTCTCTCTGGCCCCGAGTCATGCAGGTGAAATACGTCGTTAGTTTACTTATTTACGAGGCTGGGTACTTTGAGAGAGAGGTTAACTGATCTATCTACGCTAACGCTGCTCCACCCTAAGTAACAGTAGTGGTTAAACGTGATGATTGTATATATCAACTTTATACAAAACTGTTTCTTTGTATATATCAACTTTATTCAAAACTGTTTCTTTGTATATATCAACTTTATACAAAACTGTTTCTTTGTATATATCAACTTTATACAAAACTGTTTCTTTGTATATATCAACTTTATACAAAACTGTTTCTTTGTATATATCAACTTTATACAAAACTGTTTCTTTGTATATATCAACTTTATACAAAACTGTTTCTTTGTATATATCAACTTTATACAAAACTGTTTCTTTGTATATATCAACTTTATACAAAACTGTTTCGTTGAATATATCAACTTTATACAAAACTGTTTCTTTGTATATATCAACTTTATACAAAACTGTTTCTTTGTATATATCAACTTTATACAAAACTGTTTCTTTGTATATATCAACTTTATACAAAACTGTTTCTTTTTATGAATTCTTGATGTTCTTATCAGTACAAGGCTCTATAGTTTTCACGATATATTTACATTAATATAACTTATCATTAACTTAAACTAAGATTATTCTAATGTTTCCCTGTAACTTGGTAGCAAATGATCATGTTCTTACAGTCTAATTAACACAATATTGTTTTTTTGAAATATCTGAGGGCGTGTTTGGTTCTAATAATCTACTCGAGTACACAGTTTCCCGTCAGAAGCAATTTATAAGTATCGTAGCTACCAGGAACTCTTGAGCAATACACTACCTTTGATAAGTCTGCCCCAAAGTTTGATATATTAAGGTTATAATAATCAGTTGCATTATGCCAAGGTTCGGGATTAATCGTTTATATTAAGGGTAGAGTAAGACTATAATCCGCCGTGTGATAATCAAGTTAAAGTATTATATTATTCACGTGATGGAAAATCTCAGTACTGACTAACACCTCCATGACGCTGTACACAATATACCACCTGGATGACCAAGTGAGAGAGTAATGATACGTCGGGCCATACACTATTCATGCATCACCACTCACGAGCCAGAGAACCTTATTTGGGCTATTCTGGGGCTCCTCGGACATCGATATTTGAGTCTGTCCGTGAGAAGTACTTGTGGTAGAATAGGATGAGGCTTCCATTCCTGTGTATTGAGCCTGGGTGTCACTATAACGGAGTAGTGGGTGTAGATAGTGGTGGGTCACGGGTGTAGGTGGTGGTGGTGGGTCACGGGGGTAGGTGGTGGTGGGTCACGGGTTAAGTGGTGGTGGGTCACGGGTGTAAGTGGTGGTGGTGGGTCACGGGTGTAAGTGGTGGTGGTAGTGGGTCACGGGTGTAAGTGGTGGTGGTGGGTCACGGGTGTAAGTGGTGGTGGTGGGTCACGGGTGTAAGTGGTGGTAGTGGGTCACGGGTGTAAGTGGTGGTGGTGGGTCACGGGTGTAAGTGGTGGTGGTGGTGGGTCGCGGGTGGTGGTGGTGGTGGTGGTGGGTCACGGGTGTAAGTGGTGGTGGTGGTGGGTCACGGGTGTAAGTGGTGGTAGTGGGTCGCGGGTGGTGGTGGTGGTGGTAGTGGGTCGCGGGTGGTGGTGGTGGTGGTGGGTCACGGGTGTAAGTGGTGGTGGTGGTGGGTCACGGGTGTAAGTGGTGGTGGTAGTGGGTCGCGGGTGTAAGTGGTGGTGGTGGTGATGGGTCGCGGGTGTTGGTGTTGGTGGGTCACTGGTGTTGATGTAGATGGTGGAGGGAGGGTCAAGGGTATAGTTGGTACTGGGTCAAAGGTGGTGTGTTGCTTTGTGTTGGTCTTATCACAATGTTCTCAGAGGTATTCAGGCTCTACATATATCGGAGAGCAATAAGCTTATGGAGTCTTGTTACGGAAATGCGCATTTAATAGGACAGAGGTTTAATTTAAGAGGACAGACACATACACGTTTGGGATATACATTGAGTAGAGTTTAAATATTCCATAGCAAAGTTATATTTCATAAATGGAATAAATCAGACGCATTACTTTGCCTTGATACAGTAGTTCAAATCTTAAGGTATATGGCAGAAGTTTGTTGTTTTGCGCTATATGAACAATTAAAAGAACCATTATAACGGATGATTCCTATATTATTTTTCTTTATCATTTTTGTTTAACTCACAATAAACGAGAGAAAAATCTAATAGGAACGAGTAAGACTTGTAGATAAAACAGAAAGACGTCTAGATATAAATAATTCCGTCGTGTTTAAAAGGAAGCAGAGAATCAGAAACAGACAATCAGGTCGGACTGGGTTCTATTCCCAAGGTTACAAAGAGTACGTGAATAATTTTCCTTTTCCTTTCCAGTCAGAGAAAATAACAAGAGGTCAGCGAGAGACTGGAAAAAGTAAATTGAAAGTCCGGCTCTGCTGTTTCACTTATTAAGCAGAGAGAGAGAGAGAGAGAGAGAGAGAGAGAGAGAGAGAGAGAGAGAGAGAGAGAGAGACCAAACCTCACTAAAAAATGTCTGGCACACATGTTCAACAATTTACTATGCTGATTTAACTTTCACGCCAGGCGAGTAATTACTTTCAATTGGCAGAAAATAATATTTCGATAAGTACGAGCATAAGACCACGGGCTTTGAAGAGAGAAGGAGAGAGAGAGAGAGAGAAAGACAGAGGCGAATACCCATACAGACAGACACGGATATAAATAGAGTTGATAAATGGACAGGTAGAAATAACAACAAAAGATAGACGGGATGAAAGGTAGTCCATATGGGAGAGAGAAAATTAGAATATATTTACTCAGACATATTGTCATTATTCATATTCCATCTTTCTCGTGCATAAATCCTGAACAGATTACTAGGTGAAGCTGTGTGTGTGTGTGTGTGTGTGTGTGTGTGTGTGTGTGTGTGTGTGTGTGTGTGTGTTAACTAGCAGAATGTGTAATTTTGCATCAACATATTATTTACATACTTTACATCTGTTAGATTTATAGATATTTTCCTATTAGCGTTTTACTCACATTAATTATTTTATATACGTCTTCGATAAATTCAGTTATATAACAAGGTATATAAATGCTCTTATAACATATTTTTGATTTCTAAAAGTTCCTCCAAAATGCATTGACTATTATTGGGAATAGACTTGACCAAACGGCAGCTGGATTTATTGGTAAAGGTTAACTTCACCATTAATTTTCAATCCGCATGACGTCTTCTCTTTGGGGACATGACATTCCATCTAGGTATTTCTTTTATGATCCGTTTTACTTAGTAACGAAGTGCTTCAGGCTCGTGAGGATATGCCTATTATAGCTGTAAGCTCCCAGAAATAATGACAAAGTTTTTCCGAATGAGTTAGGTTTATACTACTGGTTTGGCATTACATCTAGCCTTCAGGTTCAGTTTGGTTAGGTTAGGTTTGGTTAGGTTAAGTTCTTTCTTCAAACAGCTGGAGAAGAAACTGATGTACAGTATATTGACCTTGACCAAGAATACTGTTCCACCACAATAGGATCAGACACTCCAGGGGTAACAGTGTTCTTGAATGATCTGACTTACAAACAAATTGAAGCCATCAGAGACTCAAGAGCATTAAAGGGAATAATCTAACACTTCATAAGAGTGATGTGCGAGAAGTCTTTGATTTAGAAGTTTTAAGATCACTCAACTAAAATCTTCCTTCCCTCTATACACTGTACCACGTTACTGAATATATTTACTTGTGCTGTATGTGAAGTTGAAAAACAAAATATCATAACAGAAAAGAATAGACTTAAAATAAACACAATTTATTATATTAAGTACTACCAGAAATGAAGTACTTGAGACCTGAGCATCCTTAAGAATGAACTCAGAGAAAATTAAAAGAAAAGAAACTGAACTAAAAGAAATAAATAATCAAAACCTCGAAATATAAGATTTTCAATTCCAGGAAATAGAAGAAGTATGTCATTCACCAACACACGCACAACACAACTCAAAAATAATGTGGAGAGGCCTGGGGGGAAGATTCCTCTTGAGAACTAACTTAATATGATAAAAAAAAAGAAAAACTACATAAAAGAAAAAAGTATCCAGGCATTCATGATAAACTGCATCAACCAGCACGCGAATAAAAAAAAAAAACTCACGCGAGACAACTATCCATCAGTGAGGTCAAGGAGACAGGGTACTGACTTGACGACAACATAGCAAGACAATAAAACAAAGTATTAATATTGTGCAGTTTAATCGTAGTTTCTCGTGCCTAGTCTCCAGTTCTACGAGAGGTCAACAAACTGCTTGCATGTGACACGGAAATACAGCAGAATGATATATTGTTAATTGAGATGTGACTGAGTACTGACTGAATATAAGCATTTAAACCAAGGTGGGTGGTGGTGAGAAGTGAAGTGGAAGCGAGAGAACTAAGAAGAATGAGAGAGAGAGAGAGAGAGAGAGAGAGAGAGAGAGAGAGAGAGAGAGAGAGAGAGATAAGATGGAGTTTCTTACGTAACACACACACACACACACACACACACACACACACACAAAGAGACAGACTTAACAACATGCAAGAATCAAGCACACGGATAAAATAGCCAGACACGTGCCAGTGTTCGCCTCGGTCACAGAAACATATAAAACCTCTTGTAAAAAACGATTGACGATCAATACTTCGACTAACTGTGCTCGAACAGCGGCTGCAATTATTTAACCAGGTCACCCATGCCTCCCCCCCCCCCCCCTCCTTTCCTGTCCATTCCCAATGACAGAGGAATCACACCCCCTCCAGCACCTCTCCCTGTACCCCTCAGCTCATAACCAGCCAGCCCCCCTACCCGTTACCTCCCCCTGTCGCCCACACGTCAAATACCATGTTAATAATTCTGGGTTCCATAAGAAGTAGAGCATTACTGAACAACGTATAGCATGACCAACTGTATATAACATTTTCAATAACAAATAACTAGATGGTGTAGGGTACGCAGGTGTTATTGACCCGGTGAATAATTGATTTATTAAGAGTATTATTTATATTTTTATTTTGAGACAATAATTAGTTTTCCTGACTAACTAATTAACCCTATGATAAACGAAGACACTGAACGAGTAAGTTTACTTAAAATTTGGTTAAAAAATTTAGAAAAAAAAATACCAACAAGATACACAGGCCAGTGTTCCGTCCCCAGGCAGAGTTATAGACGCTTAGCCTTGTGATTATAGGCACATAACACCCCCCCTGTATAATCTACCCTGTCATTTATGTTAGTCCAAGGTGTGTATGACGTTTAGGCAAATCATGGATACCGTGACCTTGGTTCAGTAAAATCTGAATATTTTCTCATACTATTGTTCTGAAGCGAATTATTTTCCTTTTATCTGATATCTGTCTCTTGTTCTTTCTCCTTATTTATCTTTTTTTTACTTTACATATACAGTATAATGTTTACAAGTGTCTCTCTGCTCCCACTGTTACCTGCCATCCTCTACACACACCCCAGTTTATGCTTGACTTCCAGATTACTCGGTCCGTATTACTACCTCGCTTGTTAATTAATCCTGTCTCTGTGTCTGTCTCTCTCTATATATCTCACGCCCAACCTTCCATCTGTTTGTCTCCCTCGCTACACCTCACACAGTCTCTGTATCTCGTTTTATTTTGGTTATATAAGAAAACACACAAATATTGTATCAGTTTGCCTGTCTTGCTTCTCTCTCTTTAGACAAAATCATACACATTTGTTCATACAGACAGAGAGAGTCATGACACTACCCAATATACAGGTACAGAAGTAATGTAAGATACCTTTAACTTTAGAACAATCACGTGAGATAAGGTTCTTACATCCACTGTTATGGTGTATGTCAATATATTGAAATTCCTGAGGCACTGTCACTCGTGTGTGTGTGTGTGTGTGTGTGTGTGTGTGTTTGAAAGTACTGAGGATATCAATGCCAGTGTGGTAGATGGTATCAGGTCTCTCTTATTATATGGTCGCTGGTGTAGACATTCTGTACACCTGTGGTGTAATGGTCAGCATGCTCGCCTCGCAAGGTGAAACTATGGACAAGTTTCTTTACGCCATTTGCCTCTGTCTACCCAGCAGTAATTGGGAACCTGGATGTTAATCGATTTGCAGATCGTGATCCGAGGTAATGGTTAGCCAGGGAAGTTGTCCGGTCTTCTCGGACTATTCCTTGACACTGGATCATGCAACTCGTTAACTTAGGGTGTGGTTGTTGTGTTGGCGACAGTTTCTACACCTTAAACAAATTCACCCCTAGGTGGCCCTTGGGCCAGTCATCCTCGTTACACGAGGGACAACCATTATTATATTATTATGTGGTACTGGCATGGTCTCTCTCTCTCTCTCTCTCTCTCTCTCTCTCTCTCTCTCTCTCTCTCTCTCCAATCACATCCAACACTGGTCATCTTTCTACACAACATCACTTCACAGTCTCTGTCCCATCACAAGCCACCCTACCCGTATGGAAAGTTTCTTGTTTTCCAATCGACATGAAAATTAAGAATCCTCCCTAACTTTCAGTATTCATATTTCAATGATTTCAAAGTAAATGAATAAATAAATAAATAAATATGAAAACAATATAAAAGTAGTATTAAGACAGACACCCTCAACTTCAATATTATGAAAATTAGATTGGTTCCATAGGCCTGAAAGCCGTTTAGAGTGAGATTGGATCCAGCACACTGTAGAATACTAAAGCTTCGGTAGACAAGGAGGCATTGAGGTCGACTCTGCGACCTCCTTCACTTCCAGCAACCTTTAGGAGAATAAAAGTTTGTTTTCTCCACTCGACCTCGGCACCTCTTCCACCCATCCACCCATCCACATCCACCCATCCACATTTAACCTTCAATCAACATTTCAATCTTTCTATTCAACCTTCTACCCATCCACCCAGACTCCTATCAACTTCCCAGGTCTTATTAAACTCCCTGTATGAGAACCATTTTTTTTCCACCTTGGTGTACTATATCATATGACCCGGCGCCTACCTGGCCGTATGAACTAATTAGTAAATAATGAAGGTGCAAGAAAATTGAAGCCAATTAGGATTTTTTTTCTCGTGATTCTTGACATGCAAAAATGCAAGCAAAGCACAGCTAATGATACAGAGTAAGGGAGACTGATAAAGAAGGAAGTGAGATGGTAGGGAGAGAGAGAGAGGAAGAAATAGATGCAGGGAAGTAGATGAAGGGGGGAGAATAGGGTGAGGGGAAAGAAAAGAGAGAAGATGATGGGATTCAAGGAGAAGAAGAGAGGCAGGGAGGGAGAGGAAGGATGAGAAGAAAAGACAGAAGGGAGTAAGCAGGAGTAGAGGGGGGGGTAGAAGGAGTTAGGAAAGTGAGCAGATAAGGAGTAATGAGAAGACCAGAGACAGGTTGAGGAAGGAGGAGGAAAGGGGAAGGAAGGAGGGAAGGTGCGAGGATGAAGGAGGGTAAGTGAAACCTTGAGGGACCCATGAACACGAAGAGAAGGAGAAAGGAGGAGGGAAGGGAAGGGTTATAAAAAAGGATTGAAGAGGAGGGGGAAGAAGGAAAAAATCGAATAAAGATGCAAAAAATAGAGCCAAAACGCAGTTAATAAGAGACACGAGAAGGGGGGAGGCAAGGGATGGGAAGGAAGAAAGGAAGGAGGGAGGGACAGGTAAAGAACGAAGAGAGAGGCAGAAGGGAGAAAATGTAGAAGATGGGGGAGATAAATGGAAAAGAAAGAGAGGAAGAGAAAAGGAAGATAGATAAGGAAAAGACCGGATGGGAAAGAGAGAAAATGAAAAAGGGAAGGAAGGAACGATGGAAACATGAAGAGAGGGAAGAGTCCAAAAAATAAGTGACTTGGGGAAGAAAATAAAATGAGAGAAATGAAAATAAATGGAAGAACACTGATGAAAAGGGCAATAAAAGAGAATAAATGAGGAGGAGGAAGAAGATGATAAGGAGTTGAAGAAGAAGTGGGATGAAGAAGAAGGATTTAGAAGGAGAAGATGGAAAAAAAAAAAGACCTTGAAGCGGCAGGAAGGGAGCGAAGGAAGGAGAGGAAGAGAATGAAAGAAAACGAAACGGAAAGAGGGAATGAGAGAAGGAAGGAAGGAAGGAAGAAAGGAAGTAACCTCCTGTGTGTCGTGAAACATGATGTTGTCGTGTTATGGATCTGGGCCGTAATATGGACGTCATGTAAGGTTTGTCAGCTGATGGACAGCCCCCTTGTGTGTGTGTGTGAGAGAGAGAGAGAGAGAGAGAGAGAGAGAGAGAGAGAGAGAGAGAGAGAGAGAGAGAGAGAGAGAGAGAGAGAGAGAGAGACTAAAAAGTAAACGGCAGACAAATAGACAGACAGACGTAGAATCAAGTAAGAGGTATGACATACAAAATTCATACACCTAAAACTGGTAGAATAAAGATATTAAAGGTTTCTCCCTCTCGCTTTCTTTCTTATAGTGCGAATCTCTCTCTCTCTCTCTCTCTCTCTCTCTCTCTCTCTCTCTCACCCGGAATGTTAGAAAACAGAAGAATATCGGGTCTGGGCAGCGGGAAAAAGAAGGAGCTCCAATTATAGATTCGATAAAATCTGACTCGATGCAACTAAAGATATCGGAAATTTGTGGCGTTCGGAGCGTTCATTGAGGCATGTGAGAGAGAGAGAGAGAGAGAGAGAGAGAGAGAGAGAGAGAGAGAGAGAGAGAGAGAGAGAGAGAGAAATGCCTTCTTGTTACAAACGTCGTCCCAGAAAATAAAGTGTTTTTTTTTCCAGGACGGGGAAAATATATGATAACGACGCAATAAACAAAAAAGTTTAAATAACATTCATCAGAGTTTCCGAGTCGTCCTATTTTGTATGTTGGAAAATGTTCATGAATGTTGATGATTTTGCATTCTCGTAGGCGTCATGCATACATACTAGCAGACGCACACACACTAACGTGGATATGATGGTTTACACGCATACACAAATAAGGAAGCATACATACATACATATATACATACATACATACATACATACGCCCGTACACATACAAACAGAAATATTAGCCTACAAATATACATACATCAACCATACTTGTTAAGGTCCCCCGAGCTAATGTATGTATAGATTTGGCAAGAAAAGTATGAACAAACACGCAAGCAATTAAGGGTGGTGAAACACACACACACACACACACACACACACACACACACACACACACACACTTATCAACATGAACATTCTTATCGGTAATCATACATACGCATTCCTTTATTTAAGAACAGCAAAACAACAATGGTTATTTCTAGACTGTGTGTGTGTGTGTGTGTGTGTGTGTGTGTGTGCGGTTTGTTGTTGTTGTTGTTAGCATTCTTCCTCTCTCCTTTTCCATCTATTTCTCTTTCTTTCTTTCCCCTTCCCTTTACTATATTTTTGTTTATCTCTCTTTCTCTCTCTCTTTTTATCTATTGAGTCATTTTATCTCAATTTCTACATGATTTTATACCTCTCTCTCTCTCTCTCTCTCTCTCTCTCTCTCTCTCTCTCTCTCTTTCTTTCCCTGTCTGTCTTAGCCTCTTTCTCTCGCACGCCAACCAACCACCAGAGGAACATATTTCTTTCCCACTCAGTACATTTGTTTTGGTTTGGTGAGTAGAATGACTCCAAGGACTCTCTCGCCTACCTTAGAGTCCTAGTGAAGTTTCAACATGTTTTGGATGCTAATTCTTTATCCTTTATATTTTTGTTGTTGATCCTGTGATTCGCCCAGATACGGTTTCCCACGCCCAGAGAAGAGGAAAAATATTCATATGACATGCCTTTCAAAATTCGTCCGACTGATCTGAAATCGTCAGTGCAGGCTCACTGGATGTAATGCTGGCAATATTGAGTCATTAAGCTGTATGAAATATATATAGTATCAGGGGATTTTGCAGCGAATGGGAGTAAATTTAGTCTCAGTGAATATCAGAATCAGAACATTTAGGTTTATTTAACGCCGCTATAACTTTACATATCCCAGAACATGGCAGCGATATATTTATGGAATTGCTCGCGCCGTCTGGTCCCTGTCTTAATCCTCAGTGTGAGCTCAGTAACTCATGAATAAATGGATTGAATTTTCTTGAAACGTGGTCGGTGACGTAGGTGCTGCTGAGAGCTCTGAGGAGTTTGATAATAGGCATAATCCGATTATGTCAACCGAGGGATTTTACGACGTCTGTGATATGTGGCGCGTTCATATTTCTACCTACATACGTCAGTAGCTCTATGAATACCAACCCTGACTAACTTACTAGAAGGAGTTTTTTGCTATCCCACCATGACCCCGTCTAGTCTGACCCATCCTGCACCCTCCCTCACTCCCTCCCAACCGCCAGCTCAGATTCAGCTCAACCTTGTTTATAAGCTGGTATTAGGAGTGGTAACATGAGCAGGGTACAGCGCTTGCAAATAGTTCTGCCTCTTAGTGAACTAACGAGGTGGTGTATCAGGACTGAGGCCAGCGTACTCTACATGTCTGCCAATCTGTCGTCATCAATATACCTGTTTGCTTAATTCGAATTTCTCAAGACTTTGCAACTAAAAGACAGTGCGACCAGACACGAGAACCAATTCATTCTCTGTACTCACCGATTTAACGCCTAATGCTCGTTTCCCTTCCATATCTCGTTGTGTTTTTTTTTATTCTTCCCATCCTATTTGCACAACATTCTGCTCTCAAACACGATATTTCAGAGTCTCTTGAAATATACCATTTTCACTAATGTGACAGACGCGTTACATAGAGATATATAAATATTGGCGTAAAATAAAGAAAGAGAGCCAAAGAGAGCTCTCACCTCTCTCTCATGCCTCACAGAACAAAAATTATATTCCACGTCTCAGGACATAACTTGAACACCAATAAAGATAACGTCAGTGAACACCGCGGCCACAGTGTTATGTGGGTCGTGTGTTACTGCACCACCCTCGTCTCCTCAAGCCTGTCTCAGGTAATGTCCTGCGGGGAAAACGTGTTCCCTAAAATGGTTTTTAATGTATTTACATATAAGATCCAAGTTTCATTACCTGGCATCAACGATTAGTCTTAAAACGATATGAGTTTTGAATATATTGTGACGGGTTTTATCAAGATTCATTAAGCCTGAAGGTGCATATATATTCTGTACACATGTTGTGGCAGACTCGCATAACCGAGGTAATATTACAATAATTTTCGTTTTCTTTTAAGAAATACTGAGATCATATAAATATTCATATATCTATTACTAACACCATGATTAAATTAACCGATTCCTTTATCAGCAGTACTGTATCTTGACCTGACCTGACCTGACCTGCGTTTGTCGTCTAGAGCGACACTAATGACTAGAGTGTTTTCTCATTTCTACTAATGGAATAATTTTTTTATCATCACCGTAATATCACTTATTCTCAGCTAAATCATTGTCGTTGTAATATATATATATATATATATATATATATATATATATATATATATATATATATATATATATATATATATATATATATATATATATATATATATTATTGATTCATCAGCCAGCAGCATCAGGAACTAAGCGAAGGTAACAGACAGATATTCGCTTAATAATATTGTTCTCACCGTACCAAACTCTCCATCCGACTGGCCCGTAATTGGCCTTATTTGTGCCAGATAATGATCCTCATAATTAGACCAGGCCTAATTAGGGTGATTAGTCTCCTCGTCGCGACAGTTCTCGCTAATTACAATAAAAAATGTCACATCTCATTAACCAGGACAAAACGGTCACTTTTCACTGATAATAATAATAACAAAAAGTGGGTGTTTTTGTGCTGGCTACCTGACCTCACCCTTGGTGGGAGTGACTCCTGACGCGCAGTTCGTTATGGGTGACTATCACATTAACTTTATAATGGGGATGGTTTAGCCGGGTCACTGTTTGACCTTTTGAGGAGAGGGGTTTAGTCTTCTAAGGACACCGGTTTTTAACCTTTGAGGAGAATGGTTTGATGTGATGCCGATTTAACAGTTTTAGGATTATGGTAAACGGATTATTAACCTCAAATATTGACCATTTTCGACAATTACTACAATGTATACCCTCGACCTGAACCTTCAAACTGTGAGTCAATTCTTAAAGTTTTCTACGTCACTCAACTGCCACCAAAATATTTATGTCACCGAAACAACTGAGAAACTTTTGGTTTGGACTGAAAATCACACACACACACACACACACACACACACACACACACACACACACACACACATGAAAAATCAATGAGAGTCGAAAAGGTTGATGCAATATAAATTTGAGCGTCATTATTAAACCACAACCAGTATTTTTTGACTCCCCATCACCTGTAATCTCTGTCTAACACAACATTATGTACACGGCGACTGAGATATAAGGACGGTGAGATCGGAAAAGGAAAGGAATAGAGGGAAAAGGAGATAAATTAAGATAGACAGAATCATAGATAAATGTAGGATGAGAGAGACAGTGTGTGTGTGTGAGAGAGAGAGAGAGAGAGAGAGAGAGATAAGGAAAATGAGTGCGGACTGACTGACAGACACAGTAAGAACAACCCTCATATAGACAGACAGGCAACAGACAGATGGGCAACAAAGAGACAGAGAGACAGACAGAAAACACCAGGAAAATGTATATCGTTACAACTGCTGCTGGCATCATTAAGTTCGTGTGCGAGAAAATAAACCCAATTTCTGTTAACATGATAGAATTAGAACTCCCAAAGCTGCCAGCTAATCAAGAGGACCAGAATACCTAAGGCTTGAGAAACTGAACGTTCTTTAAATAATTAAAAAGGTCTGGGACTCAAGATGGTACGTATGATAAGTAATGTTCATAACTCTTGATATAAACTTGCACTTGACTGGTTAATTAAAGCTACAGCGTAATGATAATCTCCTAAAATAGTCTCGCAATTACTCTGATAGTTTAAGTCATGTTGATTAGGTTAGGTTAGGTTAGGTTAGGTTAGGTAACAAAAAGGGAGTGGAGGATTTTTTTTTTATCGGGTCAACATTGCACACTCCCTGACAGGTTGTAGGTATTGATTAAACTCCGGGTAGAGTGAAGTCTGGAGAATTGATTAGCAACGTGATGTTACGTTGACTGGAGCCAATATTCCATATTTTCTGTTATATTGCTGAAGTTAGTGGAAAACATTGACAGTTTGGAAAAATAACAACTGTTTGATGATATTATAAGGAAAGTTCACCATTGTTCGATTTCCGACTATTACTGCAATTTAAATGTTTAGAAAAGAGCGAGTTCAAGGAAATTTATGACATTTTTAGTTGAAGTAATTTTTATCCTACTTTTATACTACCTAATATATGCTATGGAAGTCTACAAAAACAGCCACCATAAGATATAAACGGCAGCTGTGTTATACTGGTCAGAATGAACACAATTTACAACGTATAGTTCAGTATTGTATAATTTGGCAAAGCGTTGATGTGCAAGAGGCTAGACCAATCAGAGAGGCGTATGGTTAGGTTAGGTTAGGTTAGGTTAGATTAGGTTAGGTTAGGTTAGGTTAGACCAATCAGAGAGGCGTATGGTTAGGTTAGGTTAGGTTAGGTTAGGTTAGGTTAGGTTAGACCAATCAGAGAGGCGTATGGTTAGGTTAGGTTAGGTTAGATTAGGTTAGGTTAGGTTAGGTTAGACCAATCAGAGAGGCGTATGGTGTGATTATAATATTAAATGCAGTTTCTGACACACCGACACCTTTGTTTCCTTTGACGCGCCAATCAGCTGAGTTTATTGAATGTTGTGTGTTAATCAAACAACTCTCGCACAAAAACTCACTACCTGCTGAAGTAATTAACCTTTGATGTTGGTGATCACCTGTGTGTCGTAATTATTTGTTTTATCATATTTGCCTCTAATTGTACAGATTCATAATATCAGAACCTTTATTTTCCCGTGATTTGTTTTTCGACAGTGACTTTACTTCACTGTTTATTAGTGTTCATAAAATCTTGTATTCCAAATTTATTATCATTATTATTATCAAACTATTGTTGAAATCATCAGCTGTCTTGTACGATTATACTTCATATATTATTATTTCCTTTGTTTTTATTTGAGTTCCTTTTCTAACATAAATTTCCTCCCGTTTTTATCTTGTTTTCGTGTTTTATTGCCTCATACGATTTGTTCATAACACATCAACTACCTATTACACATTATTCTCCCATATACGTTGTCTTAACACTCTCTCATATGACCTCATTCCCCTTTCACTTACTGCCATCTCCCGTGCCTCATAAGTGCCAGTGACCTCATTAACCTGGCACCGTCAAGCTGAAGGATATTAAATATTCTTTCCAAGGCCAACTCTTCTTAAAGACTTACTCGGATTTTTTTTTTCGAAAGATATTTAGTTACTAGAGACCCAAGGTATTTTTGACGTCATTTTGAAATCCATGTTACATGTCTGTACGATTTTTAATATTATGGTCCTATTCATTTTTTTACAAGTAGCAATAAAAATAAATTATATAGTGCGGAAAAGAGTCTTGGTGTAATTACCATAACTCAAGTGACAGATAGACTCAACACATCATCTTCAATTAGGAAGAAATTGCAGGTAGGAACCATTAAGAATCTACAGTAGACTCAGAGGTACTCCCAAAGCTCAGGGAAGTTATGTTGTGTTTCAGTGGTCTTTCTTACTTGTTTTTGAATATCTCGCTTTACACAATGTTGTTTACACTACCGTAGCTAAACATCACGTTCGGTTTTGTCGAATACTATTCATTACTCAACGACTGTATATTTGATTCATCACCAAATAAGACTTTTTAGCTACATCTGTAATAATATAACTTGGTAATTATTCTAATGCATAATTTTTTTTTTACGGGGATTAGCCCACACGGTCACATGTCAGTGACCCACATCAGGGCCTGGGTGGCGAAAAATAATAATAATAATAATAATAATAATAATAATAATAATAATAATAATAATAATAACAAAAATAATAATAAATAAATAAAAAAAAATAAATTAAGAATGAGAAACGATATACTGTAAATTATGTATGTTGTGTTGTCAAAGTAAGAGAAACAATTGAGACCCTGCAATTGTGTGTAAATGAGGCAGAAAGTCAGATGAGCAACCTGGGACTTGGTCACTATTTTCTTGATGCCATATGGCAGCAGGGTCTACCATTAGACAACACATTATGCTTCCAATATCTTCCCAGGCGGTAGTACCTCCCTGTTTGGTAGCTGCCTAATACCTACTACCTGTTATTTTGATGACGTGTAACAATAGAGATAATATTATTTGGTAAGTATACAAACGCCATTTAGATATTACCTTGATCAGATACAACAATAATATAAATTAGATTTACCTGTTCCCTTAATGTAATTTAACTTTTTCATATACGCGACTTCAAAATTGTTACAACTGTTGTGTAGAAAGTACTTAATGACCTACTGGCTTAATATTACTGCAGTATTAGTATTATAATTATTGATAGTAGTAGTAGTAGTACAGTAGTAGTACAATATACAGTCATTACATAGTTTAATTAATTATAATACACATTAGCCTCTGATTAACAGAATTACATATTACGCAATCATTGGCTGGAGGAACACCAGAAAAATTATGATGTGTCAGCAACAAATCACCTCACCCTCTGATTGGCTGGTGATGCCAGCTACCTCTTTTCTATTGAGCAAGAGACGAAGTAACAATTCGATTGGGTGGCAAAAATCAATTAACGCTCTGATTGGGTGACAACATATCAATAAACTCTCTTATTGAATAAAATCATGTAACGAGGCTTTATTATTGGCTGAGAGGTTATGATTGGTTCAGATCATGTTAAAAATTCTGTGATAGGCTGAGACCGCGACAGTAATCTTGTTATTGGGTGGAAGGATTAGGGCGAGTCAAGCCAATAAGATAAGGAGGTGGATGCCGTAAATAAGGCGATACAACACTGACAACGAAAGTGGCTTGAAGGTAGAGCTATGGAGAGCGAGAATCACATACAATGACTTTCTTAAAAACTGGGGAATGACTGTGGAAGAAGAAAGAAAATGGAGAAAAGAAGATAAATAATAAGAGGTGTTGAAGAAGAGAAGGGAAGAAAGGAAGAAAAAGACTTATAACTTCAACAGTATTTACAGTCGATGGTATAATAATAATAATAATAATAATAATAAAAATAATAATAAAAATTAGAATAATAATAATTTGCACTACTTCTAATGCTAGCAATTATAATACTAAAAATTCCCTTGGACTTAAAGCTTTCAGTTAATTATTATCATGTAAAAACTAGAAACAAATGTTGAATTGTCTTACATCAGATATTAAAAAAATAATATTATATTAATATTCCTCAGGCTATAACCGTACCCCACCCTTCCAATAATTAAATAGAGTGTTAAGAATATATAAGTATACCATTATATAATCATAGTTTCATGTATCACCATTCAAATAAATATAATCAATTCCATGCAAAACTCTTCATCATAAAGTACTTCGCTTGTGGTCTACTTTAAAAGACAGTCAATAGAGTTGGTCACACAAAAGCTAATCAGTATTCACAATGAGAGACACTTAACACATTGCCACAAAAAAATAAATTGCATAATCCATTCTTGTACCAACAAAGGCCATTATGGTTCACTGGCTTAAATGATACAAATCTTTATCACTTAAGTTTGCCATTGTTGATCTCGGAACCGGAGGGAGGAAGAGAAGGCATTATGATCGTGTGTGTGTGTGTGTGTGTGTAAGACGCGGCTACATAACGATGAAGATTAGTAAAGTAGAGCACGTGATCTAATCCACCCAATCATAACCTGATGAGCTCCAGTCATAGTGCATTTTCCAATCTTCAAACAACCCAATGTACAGGCGTTCTAATCATCAGCCTTCCCAATCTTCAGGCTTCCCAATCCCCAGACTTCCCAATTTTCAGGCTTCCCATACCCCAGGCGTCCTAATCCTCAAGTAAATCCAATCATTCTAGTTAAATTATATTACTCTGTTATGTTGGGGCGTCAAATTAGATTAAGTATCACAGATGACCATCCACCCTTACTAATAAACATGTTCAGATACCCCATAAACAACACCCTTGTAGAACCCTGTGCACTGGGGCTCTTTAATCTATATTACTACAGTATAGATTCATTACACCAGCTTCATCACCCCCTTATGTGACCTGGTTCAGTTTAACAGTGAAGTGAAATCCATGCTATTCTAAGGTGATATATATTGATATATATCAGAATATCACCTTAGAATAGAAGTTATAAATAGACTGCTGATTGTATCGTTATTGAGTGTTATGCAGGAGAGAGAGAGAGAGAGAGAGAGAGAGAGAGAGAGAGAGAGAGAGAGAGAGAGAGAGAGAGAGAGAGAGAGAGAGAGAGAGAGAGAGAGAGAGAGAGAGAGAGAGAGACGTGAAACAAACATACCTCCCTTTTATGATATAAACACCGGAATAAATGAAAAAGAGAGATAGAGAGAAAACTACAAAGTACAAGCACACTTACTTTGTGGGAGTGGGAGAGAGAGTGAAAAAGAATATGTATGAAATAGAGAAAAAAAAAAGAGAAAGTGAGAATGAAGCTAGCGCGAGACAGCTCACAAACAAAAAAAAACAATGACTCACCAAAACACGATATGAAAAAGTAAACCACACTCGCTCGCCTGTTTCAAGCACACACACTTCAATAAGTATATGATAAAACACTAAAGCGTCATAATACCAAGCGTCTCTACAAATACCCCTGCCTCGTATGATACCCAATAGAATTTAATATTACTGTGAGCTGGGGAAATGCAGACATACACATATACATACACATATACATACATATCCATACACGCGCTCACTCACGTATCAAGAGTTGAGAATAAAAGTTCCACGTATGTAGTTAACTTGGGGCATCGCTACTTCCACGGGTATTGACGAATTTTTATTTGAGTCGGTATTCATGAACACCGTGGAATCTGTGCTTTGATTTTATTAAACTCACTTGATCGTGGTTGGGTCGTGTGTGTGTGTGTGTGTGTGTGTGTGTGTGTGTGTGTGTGTGTGTGTGTGTGTGTACAAATCTGAGGGATAATGAGTGATAAGCAGCAGAATATAATTATCTAGACCTCTCTTCACCACCAAAAACTTATTAATTCTCATTCAAAAAGATACAAGTGAAAGAAATAACCAATTAACACACACACCAGCCCAGTCACCCACCCACACACACACACACCAAGAGATTAAACTAAAATACTGTCTAAAAATAAAAATAAAAACCTAATTCGAATCAGAAATATTTGGTCTCAAAGCAATTGACCAATTATATACACAGTTGGGATCAAAATATATATACTGTATATATATATATATATATATATATATATATATATATATATATATATTATATATATATATATATATATATATATATATATATATACTGTATATATAAAAAGCTTCGAATCCCTAAAATCCGGTTGCAAAATCAGTAAATGGAAAATATCAAAAGAATCGAATCCCCTGTCCACAAAACGAGTGGATCCCCTGTAACGACGCTATAGAGGGGGAGGCGGCGGGCTCAGGCGGGCTATAAAGGGGAATACGATCCTAATTAAACCATCAACAAGGGATTTGACGATTTTCATGTAGTTTAGCAGATATTTCTGGGTCTATTGTACAGTACATTACCTAAAAGTCTGTTTCTAATGTAATATATGTCTGTCTAAGAAATTCCAGCTTAAGATCGCATTTTTGTCTACTTTTTACCATTGTTTGCTGTCTTTGAGCTGAGAGATGAGTTACTAGTCTTAAATTATTTTTAATACACGGCTAAATATTTAAAGTTTGTCTCTGTGTTTAGTGGTAACAACAATAAATATACTACTGCTACTACTAAGTATTTTTTTTTTCATGGCCTCCATCCTCCCCTAATAGCCATACATTCGCCACCATTTTGTTACCTTAAAATTAAATATCCTAATACATAAGTAGCTATCCTATCTGTGTTGAGTTAGTTGAGTCGCAGATCTATGAGGCATTCAGTGACTGTAGCCTCATAGTCAATATCTACAACTGTTGTTGGCTTTGGGGCAGATGCTCTCGTTCCCCTGAAGCAGAGCAAAGCCGACATAAGGAGAGAGAAGGACAGTCGACATCTCATCCAGGCTGTAACATAACTTCTGGGCTGCTGCTTCTGTTCGATAGCACCTCCGCGAGTCTGGCGCAGAAGCATCTTGCACTTGGTCCCATCCCACCAGAGGTTGTGAACACTAGAGGAGTGAAGCTGCCTTGGTCAACGTTCTGAATTCTCTCCCCATATGCCCTTATCTTGTCGTTCTCGTTCCTCCTGTGTGCAGCATCAAGAGCTAAGTTACGGTGACATGCAGCCATGGGATCAAAAATCCTGATGTCGAAGAAGGCTCGCTGTCCCAGCGTCCAGAATCCTCGAGCACTGACGTCAACACGGGCTTCGTTGGATGTATTTGAAGTCCTATTTTGGAAATTCTCACCGTCCAATAGAAGGAGAGTCGGTTCTACCCTGACATCACGGCAGATTTCCTTCAACATGTTTGCTGTGAGATCCTTACTTCGTCATGCCTCATGCATATGAAACCCACTTTCTTGCACACCATGTTGTGATGGACGTCATAGGAAGAGCGACACATGCATTGGGAGGGCAAACCTTCTACTGGCCAACCATACCTTAGAGCAATGGCATCTGTAAATTCTTGTTTATTGAGACTGAAACCATTTGCCCATATCGGTAAAGTAGTTAACCAGTTCGAGGCGCCCACCTCCTGCGCTTTTGCTACTTTTTTCAAATTCTCTGGTACTTGCAGCAACAGTTGCTGCAACTTATCACTTTGGCCATGCTGTCGTTCTGTTGTAATGGACCTTTGAATCTTGTTTACTTCACTGGTATCCACCTCACCTGTTGCGTTCTGAGCTATTGTGTGGTCAGTGAGGGCTGCCGTGAGCTTAACTGAGTTTTGATGTTCGGTGGCAGCAATCTCCTCTGGATTGGTTAGTCCCATTCCTCCCAGTCTCGGTGGTAGTGCAAGGAGTGATCTTTCTGCTGGGGTTAAGTGAGGGTGTTTCACTAATTTGGGAATGAAATTAACGCTGATAGCTTCTTCCAGAGGGTGAAGGAGGGGTCCGATATCAGGGATAGTGCGCATCAGGTAGTTCCAGCGATGCTTGACTCCATGGATGAATGCTGCAAAAGCCGCATGTGGCTCTGTGTTAGCAATCGCAGACAGAGCTTGGATTTCCCTAACCCACTCATTCACTTTCCCTTTACATACTCGGTCATGAAGTCCATCGTGCAGATTACTGCACCTAGGTGTCTTTGGCCATCCTTTGATATTTTAACCTCACTTCCACCGAACACCTCCATTGTCCGTTCATAGTGTTCTGGCTTCACAATGAGGAAGGACTTGCTGGCGTTTGGGTGGTACCCTATTTGTGGACCTCGTGATGTTACCAGGTCCCACCACATTTTGATGTCCTCCACTTTTCCTGTTCCTGTTAGGTCGTCTGTGTACGCTACTTGCTTGACCTCAGTTGTTTCAAATTTTATTGTGTGTTGGAGCACGGATAGGCCTATTGCATACATTGCCTTTGCAACAGGGTCCCCCTACGTTGTTCCCTCGGTTGACTGTATGATGGTATCACCTCTTCGAGCCTTGTTGTTTACTATATAGAGGTCTGATGGACTCCTATAGGAGTTTTCAACATACATAGCAAAGCTTAGACACTTGATCTTGATATTGTGCAGTGTGGCCTTGCGGTTAAGTATGTTGAATGCATTTGAAGCGTCCACCAGGAGAACGGCCTCACAATAACGCTGCTCAAATATCGCTCTCATGGCGTAAATGGCCGGCTCCCTGCTGCTGTCCTGACATCATCCTTTACCACCTCTATTATGCATTTTCAGATGATCCGCCTCAGCACTTCCCCCACCCCTATAAGCCTACATCCTGGATTCTTATCCAGGGGAATGAGGCGGCAGGCCGTCAGGGCCTGGAGGTGTTGGCAGAACGAGGATGCAAGCTTTCTTGCAAGGGCGGCAATGGCAGTGCAGAGATCACTTGCTATGGGGCCAAACTTCTTAGTGCTGAAGATGACTCTCCAACCGTTTGCATCCAGATCTGAGGGGCCGGCCCCTCCCTGAGTCTTCAGTGCCTTTTTCCACACCATCCCTCCTCTTATTTTCTCGAACAGGACAGCATTTTCTTCTACTACTACTATGACTACTACTACTACTACTACCACAAATGATAATAATAATAATAACAATAACAATAATAATAAAACTACAACGCCAACACTTCACCCTAGTGAGAAGAGATACGCATCTCTCTTCATCCCAAAGTCAAGTATTAGGACCTCGCACACACGCGCGCACACTTTTCTTCTGAATGTCTATCTGTCTGTCATTTTCTTTTCTCTCTTTTCTTTATTGTATCAGGTTTCCTCTTAATTCTTTTCCTTGCTCTCTTTCCTCCTTAGAATCCTTTCCCTCTTGTCCCCTTTTCTGGTACTCTCATTTTCCTCTTTATCTTTTCTCCTCTTCCTCTCTCATCTCTATCTGTTTCCCTTGTCCCTTCCCATCTACCTTCAAACCTCCCTCTTTTTCTTACCCTGCATTTTCATCTTCTCCCTCCTTTCCCTATCTCATCTCTCTTTCTCCTTTCTCCTTCTATTCTGCTTATTTTCTACCCCTCTCTCCCTAATCCTGCCTTCTCCTTACCTATTTCCTCCCCAACTTCAATTTTTCTCTCGCTTTCTTCTCTTCTCTTACGCTCTCTTTCCACCTAACTCCCACTCATCCTCTCCTTCCTCTCTCCCTCTCTCCCTTTCCCTCTCCTTCTCACACCCCCCCCCCCCCCCCAGTCATTTAGGCACGAACTGAATACATTATTTGGTTTTGCATGTGAGTGTTAAGCCATAAACCATTTATATATGCAGAGGAAGATCCATGCAAGACATCTGACCTGAAATAAACTTCATAAATTAAAGTTTTATATCAAGCAGTAAAGTGCATCTCTACTCACTGGCTTCACGTGGCACCATCCACCTCAATCCCGTTGATGGTGATTGAAGGTTCGGTGGTTGAGATGAAAGTTGAATGAATGGTGGTTTTTGGTGATTGAATAATGGTTTGTTTGGCGACGGGGTTGACAGGAATGAAAAATCTGGTAAGAAGGAATTGAGAATAATGGAAAGTATGACGTTTGAGAAAAAGTAATGGAAGTTTTGGATAGAGAGTGATAAGAAAGTTGAAATTAATTAAAGCTTTAGGGTAGGAGTTGAAATTTTTTGGAAAATTAGATCATTGAGTTAAAAGTAATGGAAACTTTTGATACTGAGTTGAATGTTGAAAAGTTTTAGTGATTGAGGTGAAAGTAATGGAAATTTTGGTGATACAGTAAACGGTGGTGAAAGTTCTGGAAGCCTATTATTTCTTCAGTGGTTTCATCATTGGTAAATGGAACTAATAAACTTTTGTCAATCCTCTCTCTCTCTCTCTCTCTCTCTCTCTCTCTCTCTCTCTCTCTCTCATTCCTTCACTTTCCTCTCTTCACTTTCTATCCATCCTCTCCTCCTTCTCTCCTCAATGGCTGCTGTGGGAGTCTTCTGGGTGCCGCCCCCCACTTACTATGATTAGGTGTCGAAGGCTAAATTGATAACCCTGTCAACGGTGCTGGTCCGCTAAGTGCTCCCAGAGATACTACCAAAAAGTGAGAGGGTGAAAAAAAAAAGTCTTTTCTGTTTAGTAAAAAAATAAAAGTGTCTGTTTCAAAGTGTTTCCGAAGACACCAGCGGGGAAAAAATGGGAGAAAAAAAGTATTTTCTCCTTTGTGAAAATATCCTTTGAGAGCGTTCTACTGTATATCAAAAATACACATTTCTCTTTGATAATTTTCTGTCCTAATTTTTTTTTTTAATTTGCTGTTGTTTTCTGGTAATAAAAGATCTCCACGAATATTAGATTATTACACTTTTTCCTTCTCATGATACTTTTAGTTGGTTGATTGTTGGAAAAATTGAATTGAAACAGTTTACTAAGCCAGAAAAATACAAATACAGAGTGAATAATAATAACATTATTAACATGACTGAGCCAGTTGAGAACCTGAGCTCTCTTTGAGGCACCTGATATATACTATACATTTATCTCAAGGAAGTATTATGTAACATTTAGTATCATCTGGAATAGTACAATAGCATGGTGGTATTAAGAACATGTTACCACGGTTATCACTTCAATATTTATATATTTTATCTATTTATTATTATTTTTTATTTATTTATATATATATAGATATGCACATACATATACATATATACATACATATATACATATATACATATACATATATACACATACACACATACATATAAATTACAGTGGAATTGAAAAACCCAAGTATAATGGGGAAGCAGTACAACCTGGGTTGTACAGTATTAAGGTTGAACAAGAGGACAGAGCTGTCAGGATTATGTCTAGTTGGCAATTATGTTTATTGCAATGGTAATTACTTATTTATTACATGATAATTTCCGATAAAGCGGTTTTGATGGTACAATAAAAGTAGGTACTGTAAATATAGCAAGTGTTACAAGAAATATAAAGGGAGCGTGGTCTTTGCTGGGATGGGTGGGGGTAAGTTGTTCCACACCTTCACACCGTGATATTTTATGGAGGCTTGGGACTGAGAGGAGCGTACGGGGGTGGTCTTAGTAGCTCTGAGTGCCTTAAGTTGTATCTCTGATTATTTCGGAACTGGAAATAATTATTGTCAAGCAAGTGATTGATAGATTTGTAAACAAAGAGGGCACAGCAGTAGGTGTTAATATCTTTGAATTTTAAAAATTTGAATATAGCAAATTTTTCGTTTGTGATCTGTTTTTTTTCAAGAGGGTCATTGTCCGTACAACTCTCTTTTGTGCAGTAACCAGAGATTGTGTTTTTGAAGAGCCAGAGGCCCCCCATAGTGTGTGACAGTGTATCAGGTGTTGGTAAACAAGATCATGATAGATTTCTTTCATTGCTGTGAGAGTGAGTGACTGTCGAGTGTGATACATGATACCGCACTGTTTATCGATTTTACTGTGAATGGCTTGTATGTGGTTTCTCCAGTTAAGTTTCTCATCAACAATTACTCCAAGGAATTTTTTATTTTGTTCGCGTTTGAGGACTATATTACCAAGGCACAGGGGGTCCAGGTCTAGGGGTAAGTTTTTCCTTCTGTGAAAGATCGTGTAGTGAGTTTTCTCAAGGTTTAAGGTCAGTTTATTACGTATTACCCAGGTCCCGACTCTAGTCAATTCAGTGTTCATAGAGATTACTATCGTCTGCAAATAAGTTGTATTTTATGAGTGTGCTGGCGTGGACTATGTCGTTTATGTACAACAAAAACAGTACTGGACCGAGAATGGAACCTTGGGGGACGCCATACAAGTTTGGCGAGGAGTCAGATTGGTGGTTATTATAGCAGACTCTCACCTGGGGCCTACACACAAAGAACAATAGATAACATTCAAAGGCTCGGAATTATTACATACTGTAAAGAAAATACTTTCTTTACAAGTTAAAACTAAAACATGAAAGTCTTTAAGAATTTTCCGTCCCTGCGCCCACTCTCACTTATGAGATTCTATCTTCGTAAGTGATGGCTGAAATAAAATCGCTTTTGAGCAAACTAAGGTTAATTAGGAAATGCTCTCTAACTCGCGCAATTCCATTTTGGTATTTGCGAGGTTAAAAATTCACAAACGATTATTCCTTTAATGACTTCTTCGTTACCTGGGGCACACAATAATGACCGCGGTAATTAAGAAACCCAAATGAAGATAACTTTAGTAAATTGAAAACTAGAGAGGAACGATATAAAGAACATAATGATATTTCTTGGCGATTATTGAGAATTGATTAGATAATAATGAAAAAATGCTCCAGAATGTGATAAATATAAGATGACAATTAATTAAAATGATGTTGAAGAAATGTTGGATCAAGAATGTGGTGCGAGTACTAAAAATGAATTACATCCAGAGGAGAAAATAATGTTAGATGTTGGGGTAGTGTTTGGTGATGTTGAATGTGGTCAGGTAAATGATGAGGATAGTTGGAAGAATATTAAGATGTTAGGTAATATTAAAGAGGATGTTAATTGTGTTTACAGCAAATCACAGAGTTGTTGAAAAATGTTAAACAATAGTGGAAATGAGTTGGATATTATCTTCTACCTGAACATTAACACATACCTGGACATTTTCTTTCACCTGACCATTAATTACATTTCGATACATTATCTCACCTGGACACTAATTACACTTAGACACTTTCTCAGACCTGGCCACTGTCTCTCACCTGAACACTAATTACACTGAGACACTTTCTCACACCTTACCACTATCACATTGGTAAACATTAATTATTATTTTTATCTTCTCTTATCTTTTATAATTACTCCTCGTGCCTTTCATACACCTGGTGGTGTTATTTGTTCAAGACAATGAACACTTCTTGGCTGCGAGGAGGACTGAGCCAATACCTGTATGTGGCTAATACCTCTCCCAGGTGTATTAGGTAAGCTATTTCTGCCCAGCGTCCAATATGGCTCAGAAGATAGGACTTAGTTTGGCAAAATAATATTAAATCTCTCTCTCTCTCTCTCTCTCTCTCTCTCTCTCTCTCTCTCTCTCAATACAGTATCTGATCATCAACTATATTCCATGGTCACTCAGTCAACTTGTTGGTCGTAAATTATACACAACTGTAACACTTAACCCCCCCAACTCCCGTCCTTGTTTACCAACTCGGCTTATAAATCATCTGTACTCAATTTACCGTTCGACAGTCTGCTAGTTCAACGTCACATCTACTCGGTCACTAAATTTACTGACTAATCGCCCCACCTAGTTCATTGGCAAATAATTTTTCGTCATTAATCGCCAACTATATTCTCCGGTTTGTCTCATATCAGCACTGGTGTCGTGGCATGTCATGTGTGAGGGGTAAAGTCTGCAGGTACTTTCCTAATTTAAAGGTGAAGGAAGGTCAAGTCTTTCTCAGAATTTAAGAGGGTGTCTCTCAGTGACTTCGTATCATAAGAAGGGCGGATAAATATAATTCCTTGTGTAAATTAAAGTAGAAATGTATTTTTAAGTTCTTTAAGACAATGTGAGATGAAACCTTTGTTATGAGTTGTATACCGTTGATTCTTGTTTCGTATTTTCAAGGACTTGGGGGAAATGGACATTCCTGTGTGTGTGTGTGTGTGTGTGTGTGTGTGTGTGTGTGTGTGTGTAATAATAAAAATAATAATAATAATAATAATAATAATAATAAAAATAAAAATAATAATAATAATAATAATAAAAATAAAAATAATAATAATAACAATAATTAACGGTTTATTGAAAAAGTTCTGCAGCTCGAAGGTTGAAAATATACATTAGATAAAAATAACTTATTACATAACAAAAGCTTTCATTACTGAAAGGAGAAGGAACAATGATTGAACATACAAATTATTATAGTTTACAGTTGATGGCCAGGGCCTGGGCTGGTCATTGAGACACCGGGTGGTGTGGTGTTCACGTGGTGTAGTAACTCGTCCTCGGGTGTTGATATGAAGGACCTCACGTGGTCATGGAGACATCGGGTGGTGTGGGGTGGTGTCACAGTACCTCACTCTACTGGGTGGTGTTGTGTTATCTCGTAGTCAGGTGCATAGCTGGCCCCCTGTTGTTCCCAGGGTGGACGGATTAACACCATTTGGCCAGAGGATGGTTCCCAGAGGTGCTTATCTCAGTGATGGGTCGCGGCTCTCGCTGGTACTGTCTAGTGCTGAATTCCCTGGTTTAAACACTGTTCATCACTGTTCGACACTGATCCCACTTCTTTCCGAAACGAAATTGTCACTTTTGATTATATTGATGAGGATGGGTCGGGGAGAAGGCCCTCAGGAATGGGGCCGAACATGGCCAAGGGGGCCGCTGCTCAGCAGAAGCAGCTCCTGAATAAATCTTGACCCCACGGTGGTCCAGGCTGTAGTGTGTGTGTGGTATAATGGTCAGCATGCTCGCCTCGCAAGCGAGCGAACCCGGGTTCGATCCCCGGGCAGGGTGAAACTATGGGCAAGTTTCTTTACTCCATTTGCCTCTGTCTACCCAGCAGTAATTGGTAACCTGGATGTTAATCGATTTGCGGATCGTGTTCCGGGGTAATAGTTATCCAGTGCAGTTGACGAGTTGTCCGGTCTTCTCGGACTATTCCTTGACACTGGGTCATGCAGCTCGTTAACTTAGAGTGTGGTTGTTGTGTTGGCGACAGCTTCTACACCTTAACCCTTTGTGTCCTGGAGGGTAAAATCCTCGACCTCAAAGGGTTAAATGATCGTCCTTAAAGGTTTAAATCATCATCCTCATAGGGTTAAATCATCGTGTTCAGGGGGTTAAGCCATCGTCCTCAAAGATTTAAACCATCGTGCACAAAGGTTTTAACCATCATACTCAAAAGGTTAAACTATCGTCTTCAAAGGTTTAAACCATCATACTCAAAGGGTTAAACAAATTCACGCCGAGGTGGCCCTTGGGTCGGCCTTCCTCGGTACACGAGAGGCAGCCACCGCCATGTGTGTGTGTGTGTGTGTGTGTGTGTGTGTGTGTGTGAAACAAATATTATGAGGAAATTAAGAGGACTTAATAAATAGCAAAATTCGAAAGTGTTCTCCATTCTCACATTCTGAACAAGATGGAGTAAAACCTTTGCCAATGTTTTTAGAGGGAAGCAACGCCCATATCAACGTTAAAGTATATCCCACACCAAGTAACTCGTGTGGTGTTACTCTGCGTGCGAGAGAAGGACTTTTTACCGTCATAACAGGAGACACGCATCACGACATTTCTATAACATTCATATTGTTTTGTTATGTTATTCTACTCACACAGTTTTTGTCTCAGTTAATTAACATGAAAGCGTCGCCTTGTTTATATTCCATTAACCACTGTTCTCAGGAGATAATAGCAGGTTAAAAAGATAAGTAAAATTGCCTTACATATATCAGGTCTACACAATACCACATTGAGATCGGGAGAAAGGGGGGAAGAGATGAACTTAGATGAACATGAACAATATCATAGAAAATTAAATTGTTCTTTTGTCTTGGTTGATTGCTTCGTTGCAGTTCTATTCACTTCACTTAATGGAAGGAATGCAATTAAAAACAGCCTGTAATTGGAGCTACGGAGGAAGGTCCAGTGTACAGGTATTAATTAACTTCAATTATTTTATATAAAAATCTTAGGTACATTGAGCTTTTCAGTCATATTTTATATTTATTTTGATATTACTGATATCACCCCCAGAAATCTGTGATATTTGTATACATATATATTTATGTATTTGTGCATTCATGTGTGTATGCATTATCTACTTACACAGATGCTGGAGTACTGTACATAAACCGGACATAAACAAATCTATATGTGATATACTTATTTATGCATGTTTATCTATCCAAATTAGTGTGTGTGTATTGTACGTATGTAGTTGACGAAACTATAAATCTATGCATCTACTGTACATATATTCCTATCGGTAGACTTAGGAAGAACAATCATATATATTTACCTTAACTGCAGTGTATGGAGGTAGGTAGTTTCTCTTCCTGAAGCTATGACCTTGACGTTTGACACTGTGGCTGCAAAGAAAGAGAAAGCCTTGAGACTCCTGCTCACTATACAGGACTCAAACATTACATTTCTGCTTAAAGGAAGATACAGTTAATAAATACTTAAATGTGTATGTTTGTGTATTTTAAGTATAAACAGTGTATCTTATTAACGATATAAAGTGAATAATATACCCACAGAGTTATATACAAACGGCACTGAACATCTAGCTAACACGACCCTGTCTGTTTTAATTATAATGATTATTACTGCAATCTCTTCCCTTAAACCTACTTTTTTCCTGAAATATTTCCACAACAGTTTCATTTTAATATGATCTTGGTAACGTCTCTCACTTTGTTCTCCTCGTTGTGTCTCATCCACTCTCATAACCTCACCATGGTAGATCATGACTGACACACACACACACACACACACACACACACACACACACACACACACACACACACACACCTGAAACTTGACTACACAAAATTTTCCTTCACCTTTCACGCCATTTTCAAACTAGTGTAAATTAACTTATGCTCTACTCACATTCTCAATTCTCACACCAATCTCACTTAACTCTTATAGCCGTCTCACATGACTGTCACATTTATCTTACTCAACTTTCTCACCCTTCATAGCCAACAACTCTCACACCTTTCTCACTTAACTCTCTTACAGCAGACCTCTCGCACAGAAAGTTTCAAACCCCTATCGCTTAACTCTCACACCCTTCTCATGCCTCACTTACACCCCTCTCACACTGAGATAGAGAGAGAGAGAGAGAGAGAGAGAGAGAGAGAGAGAGAGAGAGAGAGAGAGAGAGAGAGAGAGAGAGAGAGAGAGATATGTAATGCCACGTACTCGTAAATCTAATAACATCCAACGTCAAGTCACTAAAAATCCTCAAAACTCGTCCTAATGTGAAGTGAAGATAAAGAAATTATTCATAAAATTAAGAAACTAAATTTGCAGCAGAGTAAAAAAGTTTGATATACTTTCTACCAAATAATAGAAGAGTAAAACAATACATGAAAAATATAATAAACATGAATAAAGGAAAAATAATTCAATGCAATATATACTGTATATCCATTAGTGATCTGATAATGAGAAGGTGTCCAAAACAAGGTCGAGTATTGTCCGATGCTAAACGTTAATGAGTATACAGTAGGCGTAGTAATCACCAGAATATTATAAACCGTGAATATTTAGTTGCTTCGTTTTAATGTAATCATATAATACGTGTAAAACTTTCCGTAATATCAGTGTATCTGACAGGAGTCGTAGGAATAAAATCTGTATTCATCTCGTGGGAATTAACCTGCGGGTGTTTAGTAAGGTACAGGTGTTATGGTTATGGTTGTATAACTTAGATTAAACTTCAATATTTGGTAAAATTAAATTATTGAATGTTGCGTTTAATTGGTATTGTTCTTTTTTTGTAGTTTTGTTATTCTGAATTCTTAGGATGCGTTCACACTGAGGCCGGAATCGGATATAATCTGACGTAAATTGTCCCATAGTTTCATCTGAAAAAAGAAAACGGTAAGGAATAAACCGTTGCATTACTTTACGTTCTGGGCGAGCCGTTCGCACTGCCACACCGGATTATGTAAGATTCTGCAAAGGGTTATTCTTGTCCGTTTTGTTTTTTCAGACGAAGCTATCGAACAATTTACGTTAGATTATGTCCGATTCCGACCTCAGTGTGAACGCGCCCTAAGTTGAAGAAAATTGTCGGGGTAACAAAGAAAATCTCATCGACCTTCCTGTTAGTTATTGTTCCTGGATCTTGTCTCGTCTTGGAAGCTGGAGGGTCCACTAGCAATGTACTGTATCCGAGGCAGTGTTATCAGACAATACTTCCCGATCCTCTCAACATGGCAGAATTTATGCTTGTTACCTGGTCATATATGTAGGGAAACACTCACTTAACTTCATCTATCAGCGGTTATATGTCCCAGTTCTTTGTGCAAGATGATCACTGACTCTACTGTGTCTTGGGTGGTGAAAGAGGAGGAGGGTGGGGGTAGATTAAGCTGGAGTTAGAACTAGAACCCCACGAGGCAGATGCTCCTCTTGAGTGTGTTAAAGATTACAACAAAAACCGGCCTGAATTTCATGGTTTACATCGCCCCATTGAACTTGAAGAGATTTTTGTGTCTGGTTATCTAATACCCTGTGCTGAGCAGAGAAAATACATCTGTTTGCTTAAAGAACATTCCATTGCATAGTCTATCAGCAAGAGAAGGACTATGCGATGCGCTGGAAGGTTTGAGTGTTGGGTGAGAGGAGGTGCATGGATTGGTAGAGGCAGCTGGTAAAGGTGAGTGCCTCAGTCGGCCAATAGATGGCGCATGGTGTTAGTGACCTGGCTCCCACCACGACAGAAACCACATCTTTATTATTGTCAGACTGATTCAGTTTAAATTAGTGAATATACTTAACTGCCATTTATATGCTATTTTATGATAAGGATTAATTTTTAAGACAGAAACGTGTGGGAAAAATAACGATGTGGACGTATTAGTGTTGGTCAGACTGTGTTGACAACTGATACAATATATGTGGAGGTTGGTTAGGTTGGGTTGGTTAGGTTAGGTTTTGGAACTAACGAATATAAGAAGGTTGTGGTGTGTCAGCAGGTGATGGCCGACCCACACTGTCTGTCTGTCCCTCAACCTCCACTACCTCGCCATTACCTCTCCACCCATGATCAATAACACACACACACACACACACACACACACACATCTTGCGAGGTCAATGTTTACTGGGGGGGATTAAATTTTAGTTTACTGTGGGCGTGGGCTAGAGTTCATTTGGGGTTTACTGCAGTATTAGCTTGGGGTTTAGTGAGGCTATATTGGAGTCCAGAGATGGTTTAATATTTGCTCACTGGGTTTAGTTTCTTTTGGGTTTATTTTTACTTTCTGTGAATGCTGATTAATGCTGATCATAATGTATTGGGTATTTCTTTGAATTAATTTCATTTACAGTATTGATTTTTTTTATTAGTGACTGATAAATTACTTATTTTTTTTTAAACACACAGGTTCAACTTCTCGGATTAATTTGAGAGACGAGACTAATTTATGGGGTTTAATATTGTCTAAGAAGATTATTATTGCACTCGTAAGTTTTATTCCAGCCGTGAATCTGGTTTAAGGAGGTTTAAAGGTTCCATTTTATCATCTGCAGAGTTGGGGGTTGTGTTAGGATGGTTTATCACGTTTTAGTGTTCAGTGGAGGGACTATGCTCCACTCTTCACTATAAATCGGGAATATCGGAATTTATCTGGAATTGAGAAAGAATTTATGTGGGTTTCAATCTCCATAATAGGATCTAGTTGAGTTTTTTATTACTATTCGCAGTATACAAGTAGGTAATGAAACAAAAACCACCTTTAAGTGAAATAAACTCAGGTTTAACAAAAGTTTCGGAAAGTGTTTTAATTAGCTTTTAACTAGGTTTAATGACTATGGTAGAATGTGTGACAGTGTGAGTTGGATTAAACCTGTGGAAATTACTTCATTAACCCTCTAAGGATGATGGTTTAATCCCCCCTTGATTATGATAGCTAAAACCATCTTCATCATAATTTTATAGCTTAAACCATTAACGTCAAAGGGTTCAGGTTTAGAAAAAATATATGTATTATTTGTGTAGAGGAGATCTATACTCTCTTATCTCTATAGGTGTAGGGCAATTATACTGCCTTATCTAATTAGGTGTAGGGCAATTATACCACCTTATCTCTATAGGTGTAGGGCAATTATACTACCTTATCTCTATAGGTGTAGGGCAATTATACCACCTTATCTCTATAGGTGTAGGGCAATTATACTACGTTATCTATATAGCCTGTATATTTATTTGTGTGTAATGTTTATCTGAATATTTTTGTAGTCTGTTTCTGTGTTTTGTGTTTTTACCTCGCTCTCGCCCTTATACAGGATGTGGTCACTAAATGCACGTGGGATTCTAAACGCTCGCTACTCGCTCTACAATTAACAATAATTCACATCCCAATTTCAGTTTTTTAAACGGTGGAAAAAATACTTTGCCTTAATTTGAATTCGTGTTCATTTTTTTTTTTTAGGGTCATACCATTAGGTAAATTGTTTTACTATTGTGTTGCTGTGACTCACTATCATGGTCGGGTGATAGTGAAGTAACATTAATTATGGCGTCTAGCCCACTTAACCATAATAAACGCCAAAGGCATATAAATCAGGATTTCATGATAAGTGGGAAAAATCAGGTGGAAATATGAACCGAAGAAGGAGCAAACAGAGGCATGCATACGAGAAAAACAACAACAATAACAATAACAAAAACACAACTTAGATGAAATAACTGAGCGCACTATTCATACAACGATATAACAGCACTGTTGAAATACACAATGAAGGAGAGATATGGAAAGACACGTATGTAATAAACATTTAGGGGAATAACTGTATTGTGATGCATTTTATCAAAGCGGGTATTGTCCACCACATGAACACACACAAGGCTGTCACCCTCGGAGACACCAGCAACACAACTCACCAAACTTGTGTGAGGTTCAGGTATAATCCAAGTATAAAACACGAAACTGATGTAATCAAACTTTTTTGTTCCTGATCAATTTCCCAATAGTGTAATGGATGTAAGGCCTGGCTGATGCATATGACAGGCCAAGATGCCGAGTGAAATACATCACCCACAAAGTGCAATATTGGAAACTAATATATTGTAACCTCTGGGGCAACTACCTCGATACTCACCTCGCTGTTAATATATCCTGGAGAAGAATATGTTTGTGCAATGGTGAGTGGCAGTTAACGCAAGGCAATAGTGTCTTTATAGAACGTGCTGTTTTATGAAGGCTCACATGGTTCCGGTAACACTGATAAACAAAATAGCCCCATCTGACAACAGCAACAAATTATAAGATAAACGAACCTTCTTCTTGAAACAGTAAATCAAATAAACACAAACCTCAACAAAGTCTAAGTAACGACCGATATTTATATTTTATGTCCTCAAATATATGGTTGATCCGGCCCACAGGCATTTTCGCTTTACAGGAGTAATACAAGTTTAATTAAAAAAAAAAAACACGTAGCCTCATTTTTTTGTGAGGGAATGTAAATTGAGATTTGGGAACGAAAAAAAAAATGGGTTTACAGCAATTTTTGCGTAACTGCACAAAACTGTTCCTATAACTTACTTGGTGCACCACAATGTACCTATAACATTCCAGGTGCACCACAATGTACAGTGCCTATAACGTATCTGATGCACCACAATGTAGATGGTGTGAAGGTGTGGTGGATGTCAATCAGCCACGACCTGTTCCCTGACTCAGCTGACAACAGAGAGAGAGAGAGAGAGAGAGAGAGAGAGAGAGAGAGAGAGAGAGAGAGAGAGAGAGAGAGCTAGCTTATATCATATTCAATATTCATAATTTAGAGACATTAAAGATATATAAGCAATATTTTATCTTGCACAATTGGATATAGAATTCGAAATCAATTCATGTCCAAAAGTATGAATTTCCCAAATTTTGAATTATAATGGTGATCAAAGATTAGGAATATTAAGTTTTATTCACATGATAGCGAATTTATAAGCGATCTCAATTTAGTAAAATTATATATGAATAAATTACATATTCTATCAGTCACTATATATGGATCTGATTCTTAATTATGAATTAAAACTAATAGATATATATATTTAATTTTTTTTTTTTTTTTTTTTTTTTTTTAAGCAAAGGAATTACGTCTTGGACAAATATGTATCAGGGTTTGCCAACTTTGCCATAAATCTCGTTTCCTGTCATAGGTTGTTGTCCGTCGCCTCTTAATAACGTTGCCATAAAAGTACAGTCAGTAATTTGGTTGCCAGTGACTATAGGGCTTCCCAAATAAGTAATGTATTGCCACAGTAACCAATTTTCCGAATCCATTTTGACCTGGCAGTTTTATAGCGTCAGGGAGACATGTGGTTGTGTGATATTTACGTCCATATTGAAGAAATGTCCGAGTGTGAGTTGTTTTATTTCTTAACGCTTGACAGATAATATACGAGCGTGAATCAAGATTAAGTTACTGGTCTTTCACAGATTTTTTTCCAACTCTCTTATCATTCTCTCTCTCTCTCTCTCTCTCTCTCTCTCTCTCTCTCTCTCTCTCTCTCCTTTCTTTGATCATCATTAACAAAACAACAGGAAGAAGCTACAAGGACCGCTGGGGTTCAGAATGGAAAAAAAAATATAAAATCGCATTTTTGGGGATATTTCTTTTAGGAAAGTTGTTGGGGGAAATTATGGTAAAGATAACTCTGCTAGAAGAGAAGATGAAGGAATAGGGAAATGAGAGAGAGAGAGAGAGAGAGGTTAAAAGAATAAACCATTGTCCTCAAAGAATTAAAAGAAACAGGAGACATTATTCTTCAATATAAATAAATGAGTAATAAAGACGAAACTACTAAATAAAAACCATAATAAATAATATTTCCAATTAAAGAAAAACAACACTGAGAAACATAAGTATTCATAGAATTCAATACAAATGATCGCGGGCACCTTCGTGCCAGTGAAAGTTTGAACGCTCGTGCTTGGCTAGCGTACAGCGAATGAGGGTTCGCCAAGTCCATAGACTTGCATGGTTAATTAGGATGCGCCAAGTCCGTAGACTTGCATGGTTAATTAGGGTGCGCCAAGTCCGTAGACTTGCATCGTTTTCCATCTTAAATAAAATTGTTAATTAATGCCGTCCTAAAGAAACCATCGACATGGGACCAGGTTTGTTCCACTCTACGAATTTTTTGCGATTTTTCCACCAAGTTTGATGAAAAACGATTGTGCCGTTTCGGCTGCCCAGAACAGACGCACACACAGACAGACAGACAGACAGACACACGGCTAGTCCTATAGTATATTAGATAACACTAACGTAAAACACACAAGGAACAATTATTAGTCCATAGGTAAATAATCAATAGAGAGATGTATTACAACCTCATCCCTTAATCCAACTCTAATCCTTACAGTATGGCATAATATACACCTATACTCCTATTATTACGAGTCCTATATATCCACGAACTTTAACATATAGTATATGATATATATCCCATTTATTTCTAGAGTTGTGACAGGAGCAAAAAATAATGATATCCTTTGAAAATAGCAGGATTATTTTTTTTAAGTGAGAGATAAAATAGTGAATTAAAAAATGGGAATATTGAGTACTTGCGTTAATAAGGCTCCATGTTGGAACACGAGTGGAGAGCTGCCAGCCAATGACGTGTCTCCTTGGGATTGATGGGCGGGGTCATTCTCTCTCTTCCTACTTTTTATCATCTCTCTTTCTTCCGTTCCATCTCTCTCTCTCTCTCTCTCTCTCTCTCTCTCTCACACACCTTCGCCTCCCCTTTCTGTTTCTCCTTCCACCCTTCCCTTTAATCTCTCTTTATTTCCCCCTCCGCCTATTCTCTCCTTCCTCTCCACCCTCTCTCCCTCTCTCTCTCTTCCCCTCCTCCCTCCCTCTCTCTCACCTATTCTCTCCCCTTTATCAACCTCAAAGTCACCCCCGTGTCATCCTCTCTCTCTCCTATAGTCTACAGTCTTCCTAAAGTGATTGTTATTTTCCGCTCAATAGAGTTGTTCAGCTTGAGCTATTGATTCTCTCTTTCACTCACTCTCTCACTCTCTCTCTTTCTCCCTTCCCTTAGTTCTACCCCTCTCATTCACTCTCTTTTTGCTGGTCCTTCCACTTCCTATTCATTCGTCTTCCCTCTTTACCTTTCTTTACAAAATGTAGACAGTCTTACACAGATAAAAGCGTCAACAGCCAGATACAGAGAGACAAACAGTGAGAAAAACCGAGGCAGGACTTGAGAGAGTTCCTTAATTCAGGAGACAGCGCCAGTGCCAGGGAAGCCAGTGGAGAACTAAGCTTCACTCAACACAGCTCGTCACTCTGGCAGGGAAGCCACTGGAAAACTAAGCTTCACTCAACATACAACACAGCTCGTCACTCTGGCAGGGAAGCCACTGGAGAACTAAGCTTCAATCAACACAGCTCGTCACTCTGGCAGGGGAGCCACTGGAGAACTAAGCTTCACTCAACACAGCTCGTCACTCTGGCAGGGGAGCCACTGGAGAACTAAGCTTCACTCAACACAGCTCGTCACTCCCTCCACAATGTCGGCCGTCTCTGAGTCTTAATACTGGCAGCGGTAGTCAATCCCTCGACCGTGTAGGGCAGACAATGCCTGTGGTTAACAATGGTTCATCACACCACACAGTAAGCGCCCCACCAACACCCCAGATTGAGCCCATGAAATAAGGGAATTTGTGTCAGAAATCCAAATAGTAATTCGTAGACCAAAGTTTATCTGTTAATAGTGATTAATCTAGTGTTGAATTTCTTATCAAAAGTTCGTTATGTAATATTGAGGGATTATGTAATACTAATAACTGATTGAATGGGAAGATTGCGTCAGGTATTACAGGAACGATTACATAAAGGTATTTGCATTATTAATCACAGGAAGAAGACCCAGATTGCTATGAGGAAGAAAGGGATTGCGAGTTCAGCAGTTACAGGGGAGACCTTGGATTTTGTTGATTAAGTAAGGGATTGTGTATGTAATTACAGGATGAAACAGATATTATGTTAGGAAAATCAATGTTACGTTGTTAATCACATGAAAATTCCTAAATTGAACTTCCCTTAGTAGTCAGATTGCAATGATTTTTATATCCTCCATAATCGCTGGAGAAATTACCAGTAACCCTAATTAAATAACAATTCCTATGCCAGTATTCATTTGGTACTAATTAGATAAAATATTTTCAGTGAGAGCTGAGGTGCGTCAGGTGGCCCAGAGTAACACTTCACATGACTTTATCAAGGGCCAAGTTTACTAACTTATGTGACCTGTTCCTCATTCTGAACTGAACACACTGTTCAAACTCTCTCATTAATATTTCCTGTATATTTCTGGAGTTTATTTTTTGTCGTTCCATACGTCTTTCGGTCACTGTTACACTAACTAACTCTCTAACCAAAATATTACCTATTACTCTTTTATTAACTCCCATAACGTCATGTCCGAGATTTTATTTTTACTTTTATAATACATTTATATAAATTGGTTTTACACTAAAACTGTGCAGTGAAAGTAAAACTAGACAAACCACGTTTTTCATTTATTTTCTGCGATATGAACACCACCAACAATTACTCTCAAAAAAATTATTCTAGAATTGACCTAAAAATGAATCAGTAACTAGAAAAAATAGTATCTTTATAAATGGTTCGAACCAAAACAACTTACTTGTATTTTTTCGAAATAAAAACTGGAATATCAGACTAAAACACCAAAAATACAGTAACAATTTGGTGCAATTTTTTTTTATCTGGGTCACTTACCCTCGATACTTTTAACCCAGAAGGCAAATTCCACCTAGCGTTCATGTCAGAAATCAGAGTTATAATGTTTTTTATAATAGCTGCTCCGTAATGTTCCTATAAGGATTGTGAGCCACTACTAACACTCGTACTATAACCAACGTATATCAAGGCCGACCAAACGTTGCTCGACCTCAGCTCCCGTCAACAGGTTCGTTATGTTTCTACCGATTCATTCATATATTATCAATATTAATATTGTTTTTCTCTCTGTGTCATCAGGAGTAGTGTTTGTGGTACAGTATATTGAGTTGGTATGATTTTGTAGTCGTAGTGGAAAAGGTATGGCTATAAGGGGAGATTAGAAGCTATATTATTAAAAATAGTAGTAGTAGTAGTAGTAGTAGTAAGTAATAGCAGGTGTAGAATGAGTCTGGTATTCATAGTAATTATAGCACTAATTAAGCAGTAGCAACACCAGCAGAAACAAAAGCGGTATCATCAGCAGAATTATAATCAGCAGGAGATCTTGAAACAATTAAACATCTACAATGGCTTTTGTCAGACCTTATTTGCCTCCATTCACAAACACGTGAGCTCAGGTTAATGGGATTTCATAAAACCCATTTTTCTTTTCACTTGGTAAAACAATTTGTCTTTTTTATACCCCGATTATAAAGCTTTGGCCATTTGGACACTTATGCAAGTATAATTGTTTTTCTTTTCTGTTGGATTATAGTGACTGAATCTAATGTTTTTTCCATGGCGTTTATAAAGTGCTATAATCCCAAGCGTGCTTATTAGTGGTTGAAGAACAATAACTCTTACTTCAACTGGATTTATAATAGACAGAATTATCCTACATAAGAAAAACAAAGAAAAAGTTGAAAGGAAAGAAATGGATTATCTTAAAGAGTAAAGTATTATAAAGAAGAAAAGATGAAAAGAAAGTTAATGACGAAACTTGGCCAAGAGGAGAACACGAACATCCCGTCAGAAAATTAATAAACGTCAGGTAAACGTAGTGAGCACATACATCACCACAGACAGACAAAGAGACATCAAGATACACAACTCAAAAACTAACAAAAAAAACATAAAACGAAACAGTAATTATAATCACTCTTACACCGTACTTACAGAAGAGGGAAAGTAAGGAAACCGGACCCATAGAGAAGCATATACCAATTAGTTTAAATCGGGGTCAAAAGTCTTGAACATTTAGCAATATCTGGCATCTACTTCTGAGTCATACATATATGATTGGGATATGCTAATAAAATTACTTATCATCATATATTATGCCTAAACCACAAAATGAGATAAAACTCTCCTTGATACCTAAGATCTTCGGGTACTTACATGCCAAATACTGTCAAAAGAACACGAGTTGCGATACATAAATTGTT